>PVHT020000119.1:2228620-2301984 GCA_004024745.2 Catagonus wagneri
TTTTTGCCTTTATGTAGAGCCTCATCCGCGGCATATGGAGGTTCCCAGGCTAGGGGTCTAACAGGAGCCGTAGCTGCCGGCCTTCGCCACAGCCACAGCAACGCGGGATCCGAGCCATGTCTGCAATCTACACCACAGCTCACGGCAACGCCGGATCCTTAACCCACTGAGCAAGGCCAGGGATCGAACCCGCAATCTCATGGTTCCTAGTCGGATTCATTAACCACTGAGCCACGAAGGGAACTCCTTCATGTTTCATTTTTGAGTGTGCACTGTTTCAGGCAGCAGATGTACCATAGTTTGGTTAACTATTCTTTGGTTATCTTGAGTTGACATTTAAATAAACAATACTACAGAGAACATCTTTGTATTCACAGCTTCTTCATTCCTTGGGATGATTTCCCAAAGATAAACACTCCGACATGGCAAGTTGTAGAGACCCTGTATTTACTGTATTGCTGCATGTTGACTTCTAAAAGTATCAGCACGTTTCCAGCAGTACCAGAATATAACTTGGAGTTTTACCTGTTATTCCACTTTCCAAAAAGAAAAAAGAAAAGAAAAAAAAACTCTCTGAATTTTTCTTTTGCCATTTTAAGAAAAACCATTGTTTGTAGGCAGATGTTTTACCCTGTCCCGAAAAGTGAGGAAGCTGGAGAATTTGGTTTATGTAAATAGGAAGAAAGGACTTTGGCCCTCCGTGGATCTTTGGTAAATATTTTATCAAGCAAAGTAGATTTTATGAGATGTCTGGGTTTCGCCAGCCCCTTGCCTAAGCTGCAGGTTGTATGTAGATGGACAGGTCAGTCGATCAACCAGTAGGTTGTTGGGGTTCAGTGACCTTTCCCTGTAAAATGCTGTGTTGCTGATCCTGACCTTCTGATAATGATGGTGGCTGAGCCTCCAGAAAATCGGGCTCTGTTTACTCTTGTCCATTTCCCTCCATAAAAAATGTGTGCTCAAGCGGAAGCAGTCAGCTGGCTTCTTTATTTATTTTAAATTAAAAAATATATATATTTTTTTGTTTCTTTTTAGAGCCTTACCCACGGCATAGGGAAGTTCCCAGGCTAGGGGTCGAAACGGGGGTGCACCTGCCAGCCTGCACCGCAGCCACGGCCACTCGTGATCCGAGCCGCACCTGTGGCCTTCGTCACAGCCACACCAGAGCTGAGAGGCAACTGAGCCGCAGCAGGAAGCCCTGGCTTTTCTATTGAAAGCGATCTGTCTGCGTGGTGGTATTATACGCTACAAAGAGATGTAACGTGGTCCATTTAATACATTCTTATTCAATTTTCTCCTGGCGTTGCTCTGTCAGTGCTCTGTCATCCTTAAGTACAATTTGCAGGCTACTAAAACCTTCGCTGAAGCAATTAATAAAAGATAGCTGGTGAGTTACATGGGTGGGCCTTTTTCTGGGACTCAGAGCCCTGGGGAATGTCCTTGAATTATTCAAAACTCTTTGGGCACAATGTTCAGTAGCAACTGACTTGACGGTACTGTCACCTACCTCTTATTCTCGCTAATGCACAATCTTGTCATAAACATTTTCTCCCAGGCCTTGCCAAAATCCAGCTGTATTATCGCACCAACAATCTCCTTATCTCCTGGAGTAGAAACCTGTCAAAGACAGAAAGGAGGTGATTGTGGCCTGATCTGTTCTTCCTGAAGCCATTTCAGCTTCTAGTGATCATTGCTTCCTCTTCTAATTCCTCTTATTTATAGCGATTCATTTTGGTGATTTTCCTTAGCAGAGCATTTTAAATTCTGGAACTAAGTAAAATGAATATATCCTTTGCTTTCACTGCCTGCTTATTTTCTAGATGGATTTTCTATTGCTCTGTCACGCTCTATAAATATTCTGCATGGATTTTTGTATTGCAGCGAATCTGTATATTCCTTTAGAGCTGACTGCCCTAGCTACCATCTTGGTTCCTTCTAAACACTAACAGGGTTATCTCCCCACTAAACGATGTCTTTTTTATTTTTTATTTTATTTATTTATTTAGGGCCACACCCACAGCACAGTTCCTGCGCTAGGGGTAGAATCCGAGCTGCAGCTGCTGGCCTACACCATAGCCACGACAGCGTGGGATCCAAGCCATGTCTATAGTCTACACCACAGCTCATGGCAATGCCGGATCCTTAACCCACTGCGTGGGATCAGGGATCGAACCCACAACCTCATGGATACTGGTCGGGTGCGGGTTCCCTGGCCCTGAGCCACGACAGAAACTCTTACCAATGTCTTTTTTTAAACTGCCAGTTCGCTACAGTTGATTATCAGCATTGATCAAGATAGTTATAAATCACAACTTAAAACCCGAGTAGAAATGAAATAGTTAACGGTGGAATGGTAATCATTTTTTATAAATGGTCGTGATAAAGATAGAACGGTAAGGGCTTTCAACTTGGAAAGAGTTCTTCTTTGTCAAAGTGCCACTATCTGTAAGTGACACGTATAAATAAACCCCCGTTGACGGTCAGCAGTGGAGCCCTACACAGTCGCCCGTTGTTGAATGCCCTTCATGGGCAGCTTGATCCCACGTGACATGTGCGATGTACCTGACACCCGCGGCCTTCCCTGTGATTTATGTCGGTAAAGCAGGAATGGACACTGGAAGCTGAGACTGTCCCAGAGTCAAGGGTTTGAGAGGAGGGATCGTGGGCTCCTTGCCGCATGTTGAGACGCACCGAGACACTCCTTTTGAACTCTCTGAATTCCAGACGTGGGGCTCCTGGGAATGATGCTTGTATAACTTAGGCTCACTTTTCTCTTTTCAAAATAGTGACAGGAGTTCCCCAGGTAGTGCAATGGGCTGATCCAACGTGTCTGTGACGGCGCAGGTTCCATCCTCCGTCCCGTGCAGTGGGTTAAGATCTGGTGTTGTTGCAGCTGTGGCGTAGGTTGCCACCGCGGCTCAGAGTCAGTCGCTGACCCATGAACTGCCATAGGCTGTGGGTGCGGCCCAGACAAACAAGAAAACCCAAAACACCCTGAGACAAAATCGTGACAACTTTAATAAGACAGTACATGGATGTTGGAGTCCTTGGCACGTGGAGTTGGAACTTAGATTTTTGGTTTCTTTTTGCCCAGCGTCAGGGCCCAGTGTGCCTGGCCACCCCTGTAGGTGGACAGCCTCGTGTCCCCTGACTCATCCAGGTTTCACCTCCCCCTGAAGGCCCAGCTCTCGTGCCTGGTAATGATTGGGGGCCCTGAGGAACTGTCACCTCCTCTAGAGAATAACTGGACAGCTCTTCTGGGTAGTCCTACAGGCTCACGTGTCTACCCTTCCCCACAGGCCAAGAAAGCCTCCCTGCCATTTGTCCTTGAGGGAACCCGATTCTCTGCACGGGGGGATCCATTTCACATTGACCTTGGGACCTTCTCAGAAGAAGAAACATAGGCGGTCCTGCTGTGGAGCAGCAGGTTAAGGGTCTGACTGCAGTGGCTTGGGTTGCTGCAGAGGTGTGGGTTCAATCCCCGGCCCTGTACAGTGGGTTAAGGTTCAGGGGTTGCCACGGCTGTGGTATAGGTCACAGTTGTGGCTCAGTTTCAATCCCTGGCCCGGGAACTTCCATATGCTGTGGTATGACCCACCCGCCCCTCCAAAAAGAAGAAAAATCATTTCTAATCTCACCTCCTGCCCAAACCTATTTTGGTGTATATACTACCAGTTGCTGTTTAGTGCTGGTATATATTTAAGGGTATTAATAAAAAATAGAGGTTTAGGAGTTCCCGCTGTGGCTCAGTGGTTAACGAATCCGACTAGGAACCATGAGGTTGCGGGTTCAATCCCTGGCCTCGCTCAGTGGGTTAAGGATCCAGTGTTTCCGTGAGCTGTGGTGTAGGTTGCAGATGCGGTTGGATCCCGCGTTGCTCTGGCTGTGGTGTAGGCCGGCAGCTGCAGCTCCGATTAAACCCCTAGCCTGGGAACCTCCATAGGCCGCAGGTATGGCCCTAGAAAAGGCAAAAAGACAAAAAAAAAATCGGGTTTAATTTTTGAATGCCTTTATGATCGATACTATTGTTTCCAGTTATAATAAATTAAGTGGCCAGTTTTCCATGGGTTATTCCATCTCAGAATTTCCAGTTTAAGTATGTATGACGTGTTCATAGCAGCTGTTCTTTTTGTGTCTTTTGTTACTTAGGATTTTATTAAGAATTTTTGAGCGTAACTTTCTTTTAAAATATTTTTCTTGGGCTCAAGTGAAATGAGTTTAGGAGTATAGCATTTTTTTTTAAAAGAAAAGATTGTTTATCTGTTGAATGTTTGGAAAAATTTCCCAGGCTTATTTATTTATGTAGACTTGGGGGAGAGGAAAATTCCGTAATTGTTTTCTGATTTTTTTTCCTTTTTTTGGTCTCTTCATGTTTTCTATAAACAGATGATATACTTTTTTTGGTTTAATTTTTACTTATTCTTGGCTTGTTTTTGTGGTCTCGTCGGCCTCAGAATTCTTTAGATAAAAAGACTTTCTTCATTCTTCGTGCTTATATTGGTATAGAGGTCAGGACTTTTTTTTATTTTTTAGTGGGACTTTGGTAGAACACCATTTACTTACATTTTCAATGTTAAACATATTCTTTTAACTTAAAATTTGTCTTCTTTCATCCAGTGTCTTATCATAAAACAGAGTATTGGAGCTTGCAAATAATTGCTTCAAGTTTGCTTTGTTCTCGATTTCCAGTTTTATGCTTTGTGACCTAAGAATGTATACTGTGTACATAGCACTTCTGCTACAGGTGGATTTTTGTGTTCCAGCAAAACTGTTATTATTTGAAAACTAGAGTATAATATTTCAAAAGCGTAGTTTTTAATTTGCCATTTCTCGCTGTCCAGATACTGATGTTTCTGCCCTTATTGATTCTACTGGGTGGGCTTGTGTTTCTTAAATTATCAGCTTGGTCACGAGTGGGTTATAGTAGGTTGATGTCTTCTAGAATTTTGGCTGCTACCTAAGTGAGCCTTAGGCACCCCAGTTGGGAAACAGAGCTGGTGGCACCTACTTTTAAGCTCTGAGACCCCAGAAGTGAAGGGTCAGATCAGGGCTTGGCATTCGGCTAAGAGCTCGCTTGGTCCTTCTCTCGTTTCCCCCAGATTCTCCCGGTATAACTTGCTTCTGCAGCTACCTGCCCCGTACGGTGCTCAGTCGTGCGAATAGTAAGCGAAGTCATGCCAAGGGCGTGCTTAATGAATGGCACCTGTTATGAGGCCGAAGCATTTTGTGAGAAGACGAAACGATTTGAAAGAAAAGCTTGTGTTTCTCAGCCGTTACTGAAATAGAAGTCGCCCCGCGCTTTGATGTCTCATTTCACAAGCCGCCTTGTCCTTTGAGCCGGAGAATGATCTGGAACGCGTTCGTCTGCCCCGCTCCTCGGAGTGTCCCTTTCGTGCCTTGTGGACCGTGTCTGGTTTTATATTGTTTTCATTGAAGCAGTGGATTCCGTGGGAACCCAGGGTTTGCCTTGGGAGCTGGAGAAAGGAAGTTTTCTTAATTTCCCCCAGGCTTTCTTTGACTTTGGCAGGAGCATGCGCCTTTGGGTCTGGGGTCTCCTAAGCTTGGCAGTTTCCACTTTTAAGGGCGGTGCCTCCACCTGCGTTCGGGGGTCTTTAGTTCCGAGAACTTAACTAATTGTCACGTGTCCCATGAATGCGTGTGTGAAGAGGCGTTTGTGAAAATTCTGTGGCTCATAGAAGTGAGAAATGGGTTTAAGACAATATAAAAAATGCATAGTTTAGAACCGTAAAAAAGACAGTACACCATGGGAAAACTGGACAGCTACATGTAAAAGAATCAGATTAGAACATTTTCTCACACGGTATATAAAAATAAACTCAAAATGGATTAAAGACCTAAATGTAACACCGGAAACCATAAAACTCCTAGAAGAGAACATAAGCAGAAGGCTCTTTGACATAAATCGTAACAATATTTTTGGGATCCATCTAAAGAAATAAAAGTAAAAATAAACAAACGGGACCTAATGAAACGTAAAAGTTCTTGCAAAGGAAACCACTGACAAAACTAAAAGACAATCTGCTCAGTGGGAGGAAATATTTACAGTGTTATGACCAATAAGGGGTTAATTCCCAAAAATGCACAAACAGTTCATACAACTCAATATCAAAAAACCCAAACAGTCCTATTACAAAATGGGCTGAAGGCCTGAATTGACATTTTTTCCAGACTAGCATCCACGAGGACTCGGGCTTGATCCTTGGCCTCACTCAATGGGTTAAGGATCTGACGTTGCCATGAGCTGTGGTGTAGGTCGCAGATGCAGCTTGGATCCTGAGTTGCTGTGGCTGTGGTGTAGGCTGGCAGCTGTAGCTCTGAATAGACCCCTAGCCTGGGAACCTCCATATGCCTCGGGTGCAGCCCTAAAAAGACAAAAGACGAAAAAAAAGGGAAAAGAAAACTAAAAATAGAACTACCACATGACCCAGCAGTTCCTCTCCTGGGAATTCCACTTCCAAAGAAAATGAAAATGCTAATTCAGAAAGATACCTGCACCCCAGTGTTCCTAGCTGCATTATTTACAATCGCCAGGATATGGGAACAACCTAAGTGTCTGTCAACAGATGAATGGAGGAGTTCCCTGGTGGCTCAGTGGGTTAAGGATCCAGCATTATCACTCCTGTGGCTTGGGTCGATCCCTGTCCCAGGAACTTCTGTATATCGTGGGTGCAGCCAGAAAAGGAAAAACAACCGATAAATGGATAAAGGAGCTATAATGGCATACTACTTAGCAATAAAAAAGAACAAAAATTTGCCATTTGTAGCAACATGGATGGACCTAGAGATTATTGTACTAAGTAAGGTGGACAGAGAAAGACAAATACTGTATGTTAGCACTTAACGTGTGGAATCTAAAAAAAAAAATGCAACAGAAACAGACTCACAGATAAAGACAGCAAATTAGTGGTTACCAGTGGGGAGAGGAAAGAGGGAGAGGGCAATATAGAAATAGAGGAGTAAGAGATACAAACTACTACGTGTAAAATAAATGGGGTGGATGGATATATTGTCAGCAAGGAAATTATTGCCATTCTCTTGTGATAGCTTTAAATGAGATAGAATCTGTAAAAAATACTGAATCCCTATGCTGTACACCCAAAACTAATATTATAAATCAACTATACAGCATTTTTTAAAAAGATGGTAAAAAAAGGCAGTACACTGTAGTCTTTATAGGTAAATAGTTCAGTAATCATTTTGATTATTTGATGATTTTTTTTCCCCCTTTGGCGTCACTGGCAGCTTCCGCGGTGCTGAGCCGAGAGGCTTGATTGGCACCACTGGGCTGGAAAAGGTGAGAGATTTGGGAGAGACTCTGATGCTATCGAAATGACTAAGTGGTATGGTCACTGAATTTAGAAAGGGTGGCAGTCTGCAGATGATCTTGTTCAGAGGGTGGGTGGTGAGCTGCAGCCCGTCTGCCGTCTGGTTCGGCATCTGCCACTTTATTGGCTGGGTGATCGTGGGGAAGCTGACTTTTATTTGCCTCGGTTACCTCATCTGTAAAAGGGGTCAGTAATGGCATCCACCTAATGGTGGTTCGGAGGATTAAATACATTAGTATTTACAAAGCTTTATAGGATAGTACCTGTTCTGCTCTGGAAAGTGCTATGTGACAGCTGGCTAAACTAAAATAATAATCACGTATATTTTCCCTCATTCCACAAATGAGAAGCTTAAAAATCCAGGCAAGTTAATTTCACCATGCAGGCAGACATTTCAAACCTTAGGATTAGAGGAGTTCCGGTTGTGGCGCAGCAGAAACGAATCCCAGTAGTATTCATGAGGATTTGGGTTTGACCCCTGGCCTCGCTCCATGGGTTAAAGATTTGATGTTGCTGTGAGCTGTGGCGCAGGTCGCCCATGCGGCCTGGATCTGGCGTTGCTGTGGCTGTGGTGTAGGCCGTCAGCTGTAGCTCCAATTTGACCCCTAGCCTGGAAACCCCCATGTGCCGCAGGTTCGGCCCTAAAAAAAGAAAAAAAAAATTAGGATTAGAATTTGGTGGACAATCTGATGGATGGTATCAAATCTTTCCCCTCCCAGCAATCCTTCGCAAAAATGTGCTCTTCATCATCATTCATTGTTTGAATGGATACCAGTGTTTAATTAAATGCCTTATTTATTAACCAGGCGGACATTTAAACTCATTTTTTCACAAGCGGTTCCACTTTTTTATTGTTATTTTTTTTCCCCTTGACATTTCATTATTTTAATTACTACTTAATTGCTGGGGAAGTGTTCCAGGATACCCTTTACAACTCCGTTGTATTTTATTGTGTCATTTGGTCTCTGATAATATTGCCTAGTGTATTTCATGAATAATATTGAGAGAATTTCACAGTCTATTCTCTAATAGCTTAATAGAAATTGCTTTCCTTTTCCCACCCTGAAGGGAAACCCTGTCACTGATGATTCATTGGATTTGGTAAGCTTTCGGAAATGCTTTTCTTTTTGCTTCAGGTTGTGTGACATAATGCTGTTACTCACTCCAGAATAGATGGCAGTAGAATGTTACACAGGTGTAGGGCACATTTAAATGTTGGAATTTATTTCTTAAGTATCCTTTCCAGAGTGTTTGCAGCTTGAGCAGAGAGTGATAGAGTGGGTTAACTTTTTATTTAAGATTTCCTTATTAAATAATGAGGCTCTTGGTCATATCCTGGCTTAATTGAAAACAAACTTAATGCTTTATGGTTTATTCAAGAAAATACTTGGTGCCTTTTTTTTTGTACATTTCAGAATTTTTTTTTTTTTTTTTAGGTCTGCAGCTGTAGCATATGGAAGTTCCCAGGCAAGGGGTCAAATCAGAGCTGCAGCTGCTGGCCTTCATCACAGCCCCAGCAACGCCAGATCTGAGCCACATCTGTGACCTACACCGCAGCTCACAGAACCACCAGATCCTTAACCCACTGAGCGAGGCCAGGGATCAAACCCGTATCCTCATGGATACTAGTTGGGTCCTTAACCTGCTGAGCCACAACAAGAAGGCCTTCAGAAACATTTTAGTTCTTAAGTCTTGTCATTGTCCCATGAAGTCCAGGAGGAAAGGTATCTCGTAGGACCTTTGAGATAAACTACCTGCCAAGGTGTGGGCTTGACTGAGCCGGAAATTGGCAGCACAGCATCTGCTCACTAAGCCCCAGATTTGCTAACCTCGAGTTTCTAATCTCAGCTTGAGCTGGTTAGTGCTGGAGGTAACGCTACATTCTCCCGTCTGTGTAACTGACACTTATCCCGGAGTGGCCCCAAACTGGAGGCAGCCGCCCTGGGCTTCACTAGGTGAATCAGTAAACTGTGGTACGCCCGGACAAAGGAATATTATTTATGGAGGGTTAGAAGTGAGCTGTCAAGCCATGAAAAACATGGAGGTGGACTCACTGTCGCCATGTCACCTCTGACTTCTGTGTGGATGACTCATAAAGTTACTTTCCTGAACTTTAGGCCCCTCTGCTCTGCTTACCAGAGTCAAACTTTGGAGAAAAGCTTTGAAGAGGAGATAGCCAGGGGCTGAGGAACAGAGCCTGGTGATTACAGAGGAAAGGGAGATAATGAGCTTTAGAATATTCCAGAACATTCTATCTCCCCGTCCCGCAGTCACCTTTGGCCAGTCACAGCACCGACCTCTCAGCACATCCTTGGTGTCTTTCACTGGAACTGAAGTTTTGGATTTGCCCATCAATCCATCTTCTTTCCTCACATCTCATTTGCCATCAAGTTGTCAAGATTTTTTTCTGGCCACACCCACAGCATGTGGAAGTTCCCATGCCAGGGATCGAACCCGTGCCACAGCAGGGACTCAGGCTGCTGTAGTGATAATACCATATCCTTAACCCTCTGGTCTACAGGGGAACTCCCAATTTGTCAAGATTCTTTATTTTCTTTTTATGGCTGCACCTGAGACATATGGAAGTTCCTGAGCTGGGAAATGAATCCGAGCTGCAGCTGCAACCTATGCTGCAGCTCTGGCAATGCTGGATCCTTTAACCCACTGCTCGGGGTGGGAATCGAACCCACACCTCTGCAGTGACCGGAGCCGCTGCAGTCGGATTCTTAACCCACCGTGCCGCAGTGGAAACTCCTGTAAAGATTCTTAAGTCCAAAATATTCACAAAATCTGCCTCTTTTCCCTCTGTTTTCATTGTCACCACCGCCCTTTCTCGCATGACGTATCGCAGTTGTTTCCTAACTAGCCTCATCTAACCAGCACTTCCCATTTCTCCTTAAGGCTGAGTAGTTTCACTTTGTGTTAAAAACCTCAGTGGCTCATTCTGATCCATGAGATACACCTCCTATGCCTTGACCTTGGTATTTCAGGCCGACTGAAACCTGTCTTGACCTTCCTTTCCCCTTTTCTTTCCACTGTTTCCTCGCCTCTGTTATTAGTCTGTTTCCACCATGGCTACAGCTCCCGGCTAGGAGCAGACACTTTACTGAATGCAGGAGGGGACGCCAGCCAGTGAAACTTTCCATCTGCTCTCAGGGCTGCTTCAAAACTTAGCGTTTCCCCAAGGATCTGGCGACTTCCTCAGCCTTCTCTGTTTCTGCAGCTTTCAAAATTCACTATTGTCAGAAACAGACACTCGGCTTTCCACAGATAGCTCTGAGTACCTATTCTCTACCGCTTGAGAGAGAATAGGTCCCATAAAAGCGAGCCATATGGTGCCATATAGCTGCTGAGTGTGGTTGCTGAACCGTAAGGGCTCCTTATAAGTGCTTGTGAATGGCAATGATCCCAATTATCGTGACACTTGAATGATAGTGTACTTTAAACAGTCTGTTGTTTTCAAGGACGTTGAAGAAATGGATCCAGTAACACACTGCCCCCTCCTTACGGGCCAGGCCAGGGTTAGGTGCCGTCCCCGGGTACTCAGAGAGGGTGGCCAAGGTCAAACGGAGCCCCAGAGAGAGGGGACTTTCTTTAGGGGGTGGGTGTGAATGATGTGTGCCCTGTCCAGCGAGCTTGACCACAGTTAAGAAATGCAGCCTCTGGCTCCAAGACAGCGCCTTTGTTAATGTGGGAATGTGAGAAGCTGCCAGCTGGTTTCTTATCTTCAAGAAGACGGCCGCTCTCCTTACATTTTATGTACCCAGGCTTTTAAAATTAGAGGGGGAAAACAATGAAGGAGCAGACATTTAATTTTGTGCTCAGAATCATCAAGAAATGGACATCGTTAAAATGTGACTCATTGGGGTTTTTGTTTTGTTTCGTTTTTTTCTGGTTGCCTGATTTTTTTTTTTCCTACTGGAGTTGAAAAGCACCTTCACTTCCCGATACCTTTTCCTTCTGCCTCCATTCTCCCTGTTTTTTTGTCTTTGCCTTTCTTTTCCCTGGAGGAACTGTGGCCAACCACATCAGTGAAAATGCAAACAAAAGCATTGCCTTAGATCCTTTTTTTTTTTTTTTAGAGCAAGGTTGGAATGCCAGTGAAAAGTCGATGGGAGAAGGAATGCCACTTTTTCTGGCTAAGAGCTATTGAGAAATAAATCAGTATGGGGTGTGTGTGTGTGAGAGAGAGAGAGAAATGTGTTTTTTTTTTCCCCCCTTGGTGAAGTTATCAAGTAAGTGCTTCATTTGAGTCAGGTGGGTTTACTGACCTTGGCTGGTTCTCCACTGGGACCCTGGGAAGCAGCCAGCATCAGGATCTCCTGAGTGCCTTGTTAAATCCCAGATTCGGGCCCACCCCCAGCCTTTCTGATTAGGGGGGCCTGTGCCTAGAGGGACAATTTGCATGGCTAATGAGCCCCCGGGTGATGCTGGTGCTGCGGGTTTGCGGCCCTATTTTAGGAGGCGCTGGAGGGGATGGGCGTCTTCCGGGAAGATGGCGCCCTGGCGTGGAGCCCGCGCTGCTCGGAGCTCTCCGGTCCCCCAGTCAAGGTGGGCTCTCGCCCTGGGACAGGAGGAACGTGTCACCCTGCCAGGTAATGCTGCCAGCCCCTCTGGGCTTGCAGTCGCATTCACAGAGTGACGGGAAAGAGGAGAAAGTCCTGGAAAGCAAGTGAGGTATAAGCCAAATATAAGCCAAATTCCAGGGATAGTAAAGGTTTTTTTCTTTTTTTCTCACCCCCCCCCCCCGAAAGAGCAGCCCAGAGAAGGCTTTTTTGGGGGAGGTGACTTTGGAGCTGATAAAGAATATTTTAGGAGGAAGACACAGAACAGCAAAAGCACAACAGCAGGAAAATGCAGGTGTTCCGAGTAGAGCCCAGTTGGATTAGAAAATGTTTTTTTTTTCCCCCAGGGAAAAAAATCGGGGCAAGTCGTTGAAATGCCCAGCGGGGAGTTTTCACATGTATCTCTGTATCGATTAGACTCCGATTTTTTTGAGGAGAAAACGGGTATGTTTAAAACTGGCCTGGAAGTAACCTCTGCAGCGTGAGCAAATTTCTCCTGAGTTGTCCTTGAAGCCCTTAGCGGAGATTTGTTAGAGGTGTGACGACAGCCTATTTACAATTTTTACCCCCTAGGGTTGGAGACGCAAGACGGTGCAGAAGTAGGCTTGGGACTTTCTGCGGTTCGGTTCTCTTGGCCTTACTTGGCGGGTGAAACGGGTGCCCGGCTCGCCAAGAGTTAATGGCCCGGTCCCCTCCCCCGCCAATGACCAAAAACGGGCCTAAGAGCCCCTCCTCCTCCCCTGTTTGAAGTGTCTGGTTGATGTGAAACAGCTGATCTGCAGCGGCTGCTTTTGCTCCCAGACCGTTTTGTGAAATAAGCAAATCAATCCGCACAGAGAGCTGTGTTCTTGAACTTTCTGGAAACCCCTCATCAGTGCTGTGAGAGGCCGGCCGTGGCCGCTGCTGCTCTGGAGGAGCTTTGGGGGTCACTACTTTCTTTCCGGGGTGTCTCCTCCTGCCCTGGCCTGTGGCTCCCCTGGGGACAGGAGCACAAGGTGGCCCTGTCACCGGGTAGCGGAGCCCCAGTGAACGGCGCTGGTGCGGATGACACATCCGTCGCCCTTGGCCCTCCTGGGGTCCCACCTGGTTCATCTTTGTCCCCCTGAGACTGGCGGATGCAGGCTCCCCCACCCTCGGTGGGACACGCTCAGGGCTGGCGCAGCTCTCGGACCCCACCCTGGAGCGTGTCCTGCTGCTCTGCCTCTTGGGCCGCTTCTGTAAATGCTTGACTTTGTGTGAATTTTCCTTAACCTGGGATTTTTAAGCCGCTTACATTTAAAACTGGGAGGAAAAACTCATGCCAAGGTTCCCCCTCCTCAGCCTGTTTTGCTTGATAATTGGCTCCCTTGTTCACTGTGATTTCATCGTTAGAGTTCCTGCTCTCAGTGGGGCCGAGGAAGATAGGATCCTTCCCTTTAGGGATTGGATCCGAGCCACAGCTGCGACCTCTACCCCCTGTACCATGGCAACGCTGGATCCTTTAACCACTGCGCCGGGCTGGAATCGAACCGGTGCCACCTCAGTGACTTGAGTCGCTGCAGTTGGATTCTTAACTCACTGCGTCACAGCAGAAGCTCCAGAATCCTGCTCTTTTAGAAAATGAAAATTTAAAGTGTCTGATACATTTTTTTTTTCTTCTTGAGTGGGTAAGATGTATATGGTAGAAAATCTAAAGGGTCCCCAAAAGTGTACAGTAAAAAGCACAGTTTTTGGCTGCCTCCTCCTTGTAACCGGATTGGTTGCCTCGGTATAGCCAGCTCTCCTACCAGTTACTCCTCTGCCTTTCATGGAATATGCGTGTGTCCTCATAATTTACGTATCACACCTTTGACCTCCATGAAGTACCCAGTTCAAAGGGTTAGAGTAAATTTACAGAGTTTGCTGACCCCTGGTTGAGAAAGTTGCCATCACCTGCGAAAAGAACTCCATTCCTCAGGCCCTTTGCTGTCAATTCCAGCTGCTACCCCCACCTCGGGCAGCCACTTGCTCTCTAGATGGGCCTTTTCTGCATATTTTCATAATAAGTAGGATCGAATGCTATGCAGTCTTTTGCATCTGGCTTCTTTAACTCTGCAAAGTCTGGTTCCACGTTGTCGTGTGTGCATTTCATTTCCTTTTATCGATGAACAGTAGTGCCTTGTATGGGTATGCCCCGTTTTGTTTATCCCTTCCCTGGGTGATGGATTATTGCCACTTGTTGGTTATTTTTAGCCCTGAACACGTCCATACACACAGGTCTTTGTGAAGACATGCGTTTTCATCTATCTTGGGGAGATACCTGGGTGTCTAACAGCTGAGTCGCTAGGAAAACCCAGTCGCTGGGTTGTAGACTAAATTACTTATTTTAAATGAGGTATAGTGAACTTGCAGTGTTCTGTGGGGTTTCAGACATACAGGAAAATGATTCAACTCTATGTATAGACACATAATGTATATTTCAGATTCTTTTCCCTTCTAAGTCATTACAAGACATTTAGTGTAGTTCCCTGGGCTATGCAATAGGTCCTTGCTGGTTCTCTGTTCCACACAGTGTGTCTCGTTGATCCAAACTCCTGATGTAACCTTCCCACGTGGACCCTTTGGTAATCATGTTTGTTTTCTGCCTCTGTGAGTCTGTTTCTATAATTAAGTTTGTTTTTATCACTTTTTTCAGATCCTCATGTCAGTGATATCATATGAGATTTGTCTTTCTCTGGCCGATTTAGTATGATAATCTCCAGGTCTATCATGTCACCGCAAATGGCATTATTTCATTCTTTTTTATAACTGAGTAGTAGCCCGCTGTATGTACGCACCACATCTTCTTTATCCATTCCTCTGTCAGTGAACATCCAGGTTGCTTCCATGTCTTGCCTGTTGGAACTAGTGCTGCGTGAACATAGGGGTGCATGGATCTTTTTGAGTTATCATTTTCTCTGGATAAATGCCCAGCAGTGGGATTGCTGGATCATATGGTAACTATTTTTAGTTTTAGAAACCTCTGTGCTGTCTAAATTTTAAGAAACTTCCAACATATTCTCCAGAGTCTATCTTTTTGTATTCCCACTGGCAATGTATGGGAATTCCACTCTTTCCCCATTCTCGGTGAAATACTGATTGTGGATGTAATTTGCATTTCCTAGTAAGGAAAAGTGTCGAGCATATTTTTATGTGCTTATTAACCACTTACAAAAAGAGAATTTAAATCTCTAAAAATATATTATTGGGTTTAAAACATGGTAAGTGTTAACCTACAAGCCTCTCACCATCTTGGCTCCTTCCTCTCCCAGTTTTTTAATTACATTATTTCTACACTGTTAAGTATTATAATCTGGAGTTACTGTCGTGGCTCAGTGGTTAATGAATCCAACTAGGAACCATGAGTTTGTGGGTTCGATCCCTGGCCTCAGTGGGTTAAGGATCCGCCGTTGCGGTGAGCTGTGGTGTAGGTTGCAGATGTGGCTTGGATCCCGCGTTGCTGTGGCTTTGGCGTAGGCCAGTGGCTATAGCTCCGATTAGACCCCTAGCCTGGGAACCTCCATATGCTGTGGGTGAGACCCTAGAAAAGGCAAAAAAGACCAAAAAAAAAAAATTAAAATCTTAAAATATTAAAAAAACAAACAAAAAGAATTATAATCTGCAGCTATTAGTGATTTTAGCTTTTCTCTTATGGCATAAATGGATTCAAAATTTACCAATAATTTTTTCCTAGTTTTACCACTCTGCTTCTTGCTTTGCTGCTTATTCTGTTTTTTTAAGAGCCTCGCCCGTGGCATATGAAAGTTCCTAGGCTAGGGGTTGAATCGGAGCCGCAGCTGCTGGCCCACACCACAGCCACAGCAATGCCAGATACAAGCTGCATCTGCGACCTACGCCACGGCAACAGCCAATCCTTATGAGGCCAGAGATCGAATCCACATCCTCATGGATACTAGTTGGGTTCTTAACCCGCTGAGCCACAGTAGGAACTCCTGCTGTTACATAGCTTCACCCAGAAAAGCTTGACTTCTTGACTGTTTAGAATGTTTGGATGAAAACTCAGCTAGATTTCATATTCTGTTCATCTTTTAGTTCTCTGAGGATATTTTGGTCATTTAAGTATTGAATAGTGCTGTGGACAGGTGAACTTTTGTCCCCTTGTACTTTTTTTTCTTTAACGTTTTGCCTAAAGGCTCAAATGATTCCTTCTTAATTTTTGAAGATCAGTTGCTGATACAGGAAACATCTTGGTGTTGAGCATTTTAATTATTTCTGGGATGTGATATGTTCATTTATTATGGAGAATATTTATTTCTGACATGTTTTCCTGAATTACATCTTAGAAGTTTTTTTCTTGTTATTTAGTTTTCTTTCTTTTTAGGGATACCTGTTCTGGGTATGCTGGATCTCCTCTGGTTGGTTGACTTCTGTATTTATAATTTTTCTGTTTTCGGTCTTCTGCTTGCTTTTCTCCATCTTTCCCCTCAAGACTCTTATTTTCACCAGTGTGTAGCTCCTGTGAGCTGCTCCCATTTTTGTGATTGTCTTTAGTCAGTTTGGCTGCTTTCACAAGTACTGAAAACAGGAAACACAGAAATTGATCTCTTAACAGTCCTGGAGGCTGGAGAATCCAAGATCCAGGGCCAGTGGATTTGGTGTCTAGCGAGGACCCCCTTGCTGGTTTATAGACTATTGTCTTGTGTGTTGTTTCCCCATGTGTTGGACGGGACCAGAGAGCTGTCTGGGTCCCTGTCACACGGACCCTAATGCCATTCACAACGGCTTCATCCTCACCATCTGATCATGTCCTGAAGACCCTGGCTCCACATACCTCCATGCTGGGAATTAAGTATAAATTGGGGCGGGGGGAGGCTGGCGCACAAACTTTGCTTCTATAACAGTGATGTTTTTATTTCTCATGGTTTTTTTTTTTCACCCTGAGTTCTGCCCTCATGCCTTATTTGCTTCTCATGCTTCCAGAACTCACATAAATCCGCTTCTGTTTTTGTAGATGGACTCGATTATTTCAGTGTTGTGTTAATTTTACGACGATATGTTGGGGCCACAATTTCTTGCTTGGGCGGCTGTTTTTCGGCTGCCATTCCCATTGTCCTTTTTCTCTTCTTGCAGCAACTTTGTAAAGGTCCTTTGTTATTGGGCAAGTTCTTTATGAATGAGCTATTTGCAGAAGCAGGAAACAGGGCCATATCCCTTGCCAGTGGGAATTCTTGTGAAATTCCCACTGGCAAGGGAGTGGGAATCCTTTCCACTTGTGTTTTTCTCTTGCTTGCCGATATTGGTTGTGTTCCCAGCGGAGGTCTGTTTTTCACCTTGCCTCAGCCACTGACTGCTTCCCGCTAACATGACTGACCTGCGCTGTTTCTCATTCAGTTCCACCCTTCTTGCTTCCTGAGCTCTTATTGCTGCCTGTGTATCTATTGCCCTTCGTTTCAAAAAGTCACTGCTGGGTTTGTGGCTGGCTATCCTGCCTCTTGGGGGAGCAGGGCTCTGCAGGCATGGGCAGAACGTTCTCCGAGCATTTTCTTTCTCCTCTGGCTGACCTTCACTGCAGTCTGGCCACTCTTGGGTGCATTTTGTGGTTGCGAGTTATACATGTCTTCTAGTGTCCCCTGGGATGGAGTTTGCATTTTTGTGTGTGTGCTCCTTACTGCTTTTGGGTGAATTCCAGGAGGAAGTCTTTAAGCTGAGAAACTGTGACAACTCTAGTTTTTTCTTTTCTCTGCCAGTTAAAAATGTTACTATTTTTGGTTGTAGTTTTTATTGCCTTTTAACTAACGATTCAGATCCATCTACATAAAGTAGTTGTACAAGCAGCTCTTTACCTTCAGGTCTGGAGTGATCACGTTAATAAGAATGTGCCACTAGGAAAGAAATACTGATCTCCTTTATCTTGACTGTTTCTTAAGGAATTCAAAAGTGGGAGGAAGTGATGGAGGCCAAGAAAAGAGTAGAGCATGGATTGATACTTGTAAATAGACTTTTAGGTCTGTTAGACCTGTTAATGTAGAAGGCTGTGTTATATTACTGGATTCACCACTTCCGTTATCAAGCATCGGTTATGGGTACCCATTCATCACTTGCCAGCATTCCTTAGGTACTCCCTCGACATTCCTTGGACGCTCAAAACTCTGGGCTGGATTTATGTATGAGTTAATAATACTTTCCATATACAGCAGTGATCTGTCTGCGAGTGTAAAAGCAGAAAGTGTGACGTGCTTTGTTGACACGTTAAAATCCAGAAGTAGAAATAATACAGGCATGAGGTCATTCAGAGGCTGAAAAAAGATCCAGGAAGTTAAGGCACCAAATACCAATCATTAGCTCAGTTTAATTTACATTTTTTAGAAATTTATTAATATGAAATTTAATTGACAGTAGACATGTGAGATCATAGATGGCCATTTTAATTTTTAAATTAAAATACGGTTGATTTACAGTGTTGTGTCCATTCCTGCTCTATAGCAAAGACAATTTAATTTTTAAATGCCAAGGTGCTAAAACTTAAAATTTTCATCTGGAGATCTCGGGCCGGAGTGGAGAGAACCGGTTTCGTTGAGCGGGCGAGGCCCTTGCTCTTTGCTCAGGTAGGATAAAGAGAAAAGTGTGTTTGGAGCCGGGGGCTGGCGGCTTGGAGGTGGGGTGACGGGAGAGAATCGACTCCTTCGTCCTTGCTGTTAGCTCCCTGGATGGGCATCAGAGCATCAGCCAGAAGGACCTGTCCGTCTCTGACCCGGAGTGACAAGAGGCTGAGTGGTCAGGCCCAGCACCCCTGATGAAGAGCAGGGAACAGAAGGTGGGCGTGGACCCGGGGAGGGGGGCTCCCGAGGACAGAGCGATCAGCGCCCAAGCAGGAAAGAGTGCAGCGTGGAGGGTGGCAATGGGGAAAGCAAGCTGGACCAAAGTCCTGGTTTTCTCTGGAAGTTGCATTTATTTTTAACCATGAGACGATGAAGAGAAAACATGTAGGGAAGTAATTTTGCCTGGTTCGTGAAGATTACCTTAAACACAATGATGCCATCATTAATTAGGTTTTTTTTTTTTAAGGACTGCACCCAGGGCATATGGAAGTTCCCAGGCTAGAAACTGAATTGGAGCTACAGCTGCCAGCCTATGCCACAGCCACAGCAAGGCCAGATCTGAGCTGTGGCTGTGACCTACACCCCAGCTCACAGCAACATGGGATCCTTAACCCACAGAGTGAGGCCAGGGAACAAACGCGCATCCTCATGGATGCTAGTAGGGTTCATTACCGCTGAGCCACAGTAGGGAGTCCCATTCATTAGGTCTATACCACCCATATTTGATTCATTGATTTGTTTTTCCTGTTGGCGTAAAGCATTGTAGATGAGCAAAGTCTAATTGTGTCTCTTAAGGCCAAGGTGAATTCAGCAAAGGATAATTGCATAACCAAACAGATTGGAATTAGGTTCTTAAAAAAAAAAAGCCTATTTGGGGAGTTCCTGTCATGCACAGCAGAAAACAAGTCTGACTAGGAACCATGAGCTTGTGGGTTCGATCCCTGGCCTCGCTCAGTGGGTTAAGGATCCAGCATTGCCATGAACTGTGAGGCAGGTTATAGATGCAGCTTGGATCTGGCATAGGCCAGTGGCTATAGCTCTGATTCGACCCCTAACCTGGGAACCTCCATATGCCCCAGGTGCGGCCCTAAAAAGCAAAACAAAAAGCTTATTGGGAAGAAATGAGAAAGGTGCTCATAAAGCAGACATGTGAAATCACAGAAGGCCATTCCAAGAGGATGGAGTGCCTCTCAAAAGCCTGGTCCTAAATGAGCATGGCCTTGACCCAGAACTCTGGTCTCAAAGGATGGCCAAGGCATGAATAATCATCTCTCCCAGGCTTTGGTGGAAAGTCGGCGCGGAAGGTGAGTTTGGGAGGAATATGTGGTAAATGTTCTTTCTGGCTGGTGCTTGGACATCCTCCTGTCCAACCAGAGGCCGTCTTTTGAGGACAGACCCAGCTGGTGGAGGTGACGCCGTAGTTGGCAATTTGCTGACTTCAGGGCCAGCCCTCCTTGTCACAGGGAGAGAACGGTAGGGGTTCCCCTGAGAGGGGAGGCGTTTCCACATGAAATGTAGTGGGAAACTTTGGGGAGCCTGACTCTCTGCAGGGGGGGAGAGCCTTGGGCCGGGAGGACCTCTGAAAGGTGTACAGGCTGGGCGATGGCTCCCGAAGGAGAGCGCGGAGGGGTGACTAGTTAGCAAGTGTGGAAGACACAGCCCTGCAGGGTGTACCTCCCACCACCGGGGACCCTTGGATGCTCCTTCTGTGACTTTGTCACTAAGACGAAGGGTCATTCTCTGCTCTGTCCTCCTCCGTCTTCTCCACTGACCCTTGAGTGGGTCTGCTGGGGCCGCCGTTACAAAGCCCCACAGGCTGGGGGGAGGTCTTCGCAGAGAGGTATCTCCTCACAGTTGTGGAGGCTGGAATTTCAGATCAAGGTGGTGGCAGACTGCTGTCCCCTGAGGTCTCTCTTTGGCTTACAGGTGGCCGCCTTCTCTCTACGTCCTCACGTGGCCTTTCCTCTGTGCATCCTCGTGTCCAGATTGCCTCCTCTTTCTTTCCTCTGGGTCCACATTTCCTCTAATGTGTTTTTTGGACCGTGGCATGCAGCAATTCCCCGGGACCAGGGATCAAACCTGTATCACAGGAGCAACCCAAGCTGCTTCGATGACAATGCCAGATCCTTAACCTTGCTGCACCACAGGAGACTTTTCTACTAAGGACACCAGTCAGATTGGATTATGGTCCTTTCTAATGGCTTTATTTTAACCTAATCGCCTCTTTTAAAATAGTCTCTCAAAATAGTCACACTCTGAGCTACTTGGGGTTCCTTCCTTCAACTTCATCTGAAGTGTGGGCGGGGGCAGGGGGCACAGCCGGGTCCATAACCACCCCCATGACTGGGCATGTTTGTTCTTTGTGCTTTCTCGGGGCCGTGTTCTCCCCACCTCTCTTCCTGGCTTTCACTTCTGCAGCGAGATGGACACTGAACCCACAGCCCCAATCCGGCCCGCCTGTCCGTGCAGCTCACTGGATGGCCTTTCATCCTCAGTGTCCCCAGTCCAGCTCGCTCCTTCCCTCTGCTTCCTCTGCTCCGCTCCACCCCGCGTAGAACCTTCTGGCCATTGTTAACTTTAATCTCCTTCTCAATAGCCAACCATTGACGACACCGAGTTAATGCTTCCATAGAAGTGGGTTTTATCGCCTCATCTTTTTATTTCCGTTGTCCCTGTTCCAGGTTATCCCTCAAGTGTGAACTGGAGGAGTAGCTTTGTATCTGGACGCCCCCTCCCCTGCCCGTCCTGTCTCGCTTTCCGGCCCGTGGGTATATATCATCCTCGTTGTGCTGAAGTCTGCCCTTGGTTGTCATTATTCTCACTCGGCGCCTCCCTGCCGCCTGCAGGGTAAAGACCACGTTCCCGAATGGCCCCGTGTGGTCTGATTCTAACCTAGTGCCCAAGGGCGTCTCTGAGCGACTTCTGCGGTGTCGGTTCTCACTCATCTTCCTAGATGCCGCCTGACGTGTGTCCCTTAGCTTTGTTGGTGCCGTTTTGCTTCCCTGGAGTCCCTTCTCGGTGTGTTTGTGTCTCCGAGCGCTGCCCGACACTTGAGACTCAATCGAATGCCTTTCCTACCTTCTCCACGATGGAAGCCCTCCTCCGTCAGCACTCTGAATGGCTTGTGACGCACTTGTTATGCAGCCACTACTGCACTCTGCCCTGGGCCAGGCGTTGTGCCTTTGTAGGTGCTGGGATCCACAGAAGAATCGAGATTTGGTTCCCGCTGTGGGGTGATCGCAATGTCGTGGGGGAGGGAAACGGCTGTTCCCCGGGGTCATGTGCACAGGGGGGCCAGCGGTGTCTGAGCTCTGTCTGGTTGTCAGGACGAGCCACGTGAACGGAGGTCTAAAGTCACGCCTGGGGTTTCCAGGTGGACAAAGGGTCCGAACATTCAGCCACAGGGACAACACACGTAAAGACCTGGAGGGAGCCCGAGGCGGAGGAGGAGGAGAAGCTGGGGGTGGGGGTGGGGGTCATGAGAGCAGAGAGAGCTATTTCCAGAGGAAAGATTGATTGTGCTTTCCCTTTTTTTTTTTTGTCTTTTTGCCTTTATCTAGAGCCCCACCCGCGGCATATGGAGGTTCCCAGGCTAGGGGTCTAACAGGAGCTGTAGCCGCCAGCCTTCGCCACAGCCACAGCAACGCCGGATCCGAGCCGCGTCTGCAACCTACACCACAGCTCACGGCAACGCCGGATCCTTAACCCACTGAGCAAGGCCAGGGATCCAACCCGCAATCTCATGGTTCTTAGTCGGATTCGTTAACCACTGAGCTACTACGGGAACTCCTGTGCTTTCCTTTATTTTGTTATTGTGCACTGAAATAACTTTGCCGATACTGTCATATGTAGAATGGTTTTCTGGGAAAGGGGGCACTGGGGGATGGGTAGCAGGAAAGAAGTTAATTAGGAGGTACTTGTCACGGAAACCAGCAGAAGAAATTGAGAGAAAAGACCTTACCTAAGTTGCCTGTGTTGGTGTGTATGTTTGGTTACCTCAACCAGGTTATAAACACGAGAGCCACAATGTGTGTCTTATCTATTTATCTTGATAATACGCACATGACTAGTATGTTCCTGGAATCAGAAAAGGGAGCTGATGGATGCTGAGGATATGGATTGGGCACTGCTTGCCATCTTCCCAGCACACTAGTTTGTCACTCACCCTGAATAATACGTTGAACACCACTGAATCTATAGTATGAGTAATTAAGAGCTGACTGTGAAGCTAGAGAAGGATCAACTATGTAAAAGCGGAGTAAAACAGGTACAAATATTTGCATGCCTTACATGGATGGCTAAAGGTGACATTGTTAGTGAGCGATCGGAGCCTCCCCTGGTGGGATCTGGGCACCGGCCCTGGCGAGCCGCGGGAGATGGGCAGAAGAGGGCAGATGGTACTGAGCTGGTTTCCGCGAGTCTCCTCTTCTGACGTGGTCTGTTTCTGCTTCCTGCAGATAGCGTGTAATCTGCTTTCGTCATGGGAGAAATAGAGCAGAGGCCGACTCCAGGATCGCGACTGGGGGCCCCAGAGAATTCGGGGATCAGTACCTTGGAACATGGACAGAAGCTGCCCCCCACGCCTTCAGGAAAACTCATGTCCATCAAAATCCAGATGCTGGATGACACCCAGGAGGCTTTTGAAGTCCCAGTAAGTTGGGGAGGCCGGGGGGTATCTGTGAACTCATGTGGGGAGCAGCCTTCCACGTGGGGAGGTTCATTTCTTTCTTGTGTTTGGGTGACTGATGGCAGCAGGGGGGTCCGTGTTTTCAGCACCTGCTTCCTGACTCGACATGCTTTTCTGGCCCGTGCTGGTGCTGAGCTGAATTTTTTGATTTATGCGTCAAACCGTGTATGGTGATATTGGCGGGCGTGTCCCTTGAATTTTAGTCTGATTTTCCGTCTACAAGCAGATGTTGGTGTAGATGCCTGTGTATGCGTCACTTCTGTATGTGGATCGAAGGGAATCCTGGCCTTGGGGCTGGGTCTCTGGTTAATTCGCTCATCGCAGGCAGTTCCTCAGTGTTGATGGGTGTGTGCACACATCCCATTTCTCTAGGTTACTGGCCAGAAAAATCCGGAGAAAACCATCAAAAGAGCTATGGGGCTGTTCTCCTGTCGCCGATGTTGGGGAGCTGGGGAGCAGCAGGCTGTGATTTACACGTTGAAAAGTCTGCAATCTACGCATATACGCGTCGTTGCTCCGCCAACCCCCGAAGCCCTAGAAACTGTCACCCCAGGAACCATGGTTGTGGGTGGGAGGTGGGGCTGGGCTGTAGGAAAGGCCTGATCCCAGCCCTACAGTATGGCAGCCCTAGAACTGAAGAGGCCCCATCCTAGGGGCCAAGGCGAGGAGAGAGGCAGTGTCCGGGAGCCGGGCAGAGAACAAGCAACAGTGGCCTTGGCCTCGTCCATCAGCTGGAGCTGTAGCCCCCTGGTTCTGCTGTTTTTCCTCAGAGCCTGCCTCATGGTCCCCAGCCCTCCCTCATGCTTCTCCCCAGCCTCCTCCCAACATCTAACTGCTCTAGGGGTGGGGGAGCCACCACTAGTTGCGTGATGGAGGATTTGTTGCCATGGCAGCAGGGCCCAGACACGTGCGTCCGGCATCCCAGAATTCTGCACTTGATCTTCCAAGACGTCTCAGCCATCGATGCGCAGCACACTCTGGCTTTTCTGTGTTCTGTCTCGGGTACTAAGCATTGGGGGGTAGGTTGGGTGCGCGGGGTGGGGGGGGAGAACTTAAACTTCAGCCGCTGTAGCCAACAGCAATGATGGATGGATCGTCTCCACTTGAACAACAGGTTATGTTCCCAGAGTCTGTTTATGATTTGGCTGTTGAGAGTTTTAACAGTCGGCGTTAACATCGATCTGTAACCCGTCATTTAAGCATTTATGTGATAGGATGCCCTAAATCATACTCATTTCAAAGAAGGTTGTTCAGAGGGTGTGAATTCCTGTCAAGTGTCTCAGGGAAGACGGACCTCAGAATAGCTCCATTTAAACCTGCCAATTTTATTTTCTTTCTCATTTTCTTGTTGCGGAGTTCCTCCCACTCGGGGACCTGGGAGCTTCTTGGTATGCAGAGAGACAAAGCCGCTGCTGATCTGCTGGAATGGTAAAAACAAACCGAGGGACGCACCTGCCAGCCTATTAGAATCAGGCCTTCTGGGCCGTGTCCCCCCACCTCCCCTCCCGGTTTTGTCTCCGCCTCGCCGGACTGGTTTGGTGAGGTATTTGGTTTCAGTGTGTTCCTCTTTGGTACCATTAAGGACTTCTGACCCCAAGTCTCTAAGCAACACGCTCTGTGAAATGGTGTTCCCTTAGGGGGTTTGGGCAGAGGTGCCATGAGATGCTGCTGCGGTGCCTGAACCGCGAGGTGCTCTACTGCATTCGCTCGCAGTTCTTGTTTGTCTCAACCAAAGAATGTCGGAACTCCATTCCTAGCTACTGTTTAGCTAGGACCTGTGTAGGAACTCCCAAGAAATAGAAGTCTCTTTGCAGCTTTTAAAATGATTTTCCTTGATAACTTCTGATGTCTGTGCTTGGCATTTGTAACTCTTATGTTTGAGGGAGCCTATCTCTCCCTCCCCTTATTACAAACTCCTATGCACCGCTATGCACCGTTAGAGACCCTATCTGTTTTACCCAGATGCTAACTCCTTGAGGCAGTGGCTGGGGCTTTTTCTTCCCTCCTTGAGACCTCTTGGCTTATAGATCTGTCGGGGTAGAGCTGGACCATATAGGTTCAAATCCCAGCTTTTCCTATTCCAATTCATTGATCACCTTAGGCAAGGTATTTAGTCTCCCCATATGACTGTTTTCTCCTCTGTAAAATGAGGCTAATCATAAACTGCATCATTTTATGAGGATAAAAGAGTTGATTATTATAAATAGTTTGGAACAGCTTTTGGCACATAATTTTTTTTTTTTTTGGCCATGTGGAATCTTGTGGAATCTTGATTACTAGGCCAGGGATTGTACCTGGGCCACAGTGGTGAAAGTATCAAGAACCTGGGCCACAGTGGTGAAAGTTCAAGTTCCCTAGACCCCCAGGGAACTCCCCTTGGCACATACTAAGAGCCTGGCACATAATCCGATGTGCATTTGCCACTTTACTGCTGGCTTCTCAGGGCTGGGACCTAGCCTTACTGTTCCCTCCCTCCCCAGCACTTAACATGGTACCTGGCATATAGTAGATGCTCATAAAGTGTTTGCCGACTGAATATTAGAATGCATGTACCTTATAAGTAGAATGAATGTTACTGATCTGCACATGCCTCCTCCATTCACATTTTTTATTTTTCAAGTGGGGTCAGAATGTTCCTTCTCAACTCATGGGCAACAGATGTTTTCCATAACTGCCTGTATGTAGAAAGGCAGCTATCAGCATTTTTTATTGACTAAGCTGATTCTAAATTGCTACCTTGTGCTCTTTGGAGAACAGAAGCGGCCAGGCCTCTGCACAGCTGGGAGGCATCAGGCTGGGCTGTTGGTGACTCAGCCCCCCGGGCTCAAGACTGGAGCGGGGGTGGGGACGTAAGACTGCGTACCCAGCGCCCCGTAACCACTTTAAACCTTGCTCCAGAACTTTCTGCAGCGAATTCCTCAAGGCCAGGTGTCTGAGCCTGGAAGTGGGTCCCCGTTGCCCACACGTCCTTTGATTGGCGGCCCATGAGGCTCAGTTCCCTTTGCCGATTTTTCATTGCCTGCCACACAGATGAGCAGGCGCTTGGCTGGAAGTCGTTATTACTTCCCTTGGGGAGCATTTTTCCAGAACCATCTTTCCTTGGGGAACCGAGTGTCTTGATCTTTTCCTAGTACTCATGTTTTAGAGGATGGATGGAGGCAAAGCTGTCCATTTAACAATTATTATTATTTTATGGCCACACCCGTGGCATATGGAGATTGCCAGGCTAGGGGTCCCGGGAACGCCGGATCCTTAACCCACTGAGCGAGGCCAGGGATCCCACCCGCATCCTCATGGATACTAGTTGGGTTCATTTCCCCAGACACTTCCTGGCACAGATAACCAAACTGGCCTTCGTCATTATTTATAACCTCCAACGAGGTCTTATTGGATCCTTTAAAAAGGCTTGAGCAGTGAGCGTCTGACTTGTCAAACCCATAGCTAGGTCCACCGGCACCTTGGCTCTTGAACTTGGACCATCTTTAGGTGTTTCCTCTCTGGAGTTGAAAGTTCAAAAAGCAGTATTGATGGTAAATTCTCAACGTGGCCTTTTTATCATCTTCATGTGGAAAATGCTGTGCCTATAAGCCCCGCACTGTGGTTTGTGATACATGCCGTTTTCCCTTCCAAGGAGAGGTTATAAAGCAGTGAGTCCTGCGGATCTGAAAGGGTTAACTGACCCCCCCCCCAACAGTTTCCTGACAAGGTTTTCTGTGTCCTGTCCTGCTGACCCAGCTGGTAAACACACATTGTTCCTTCCTAACGTTTGTAGGATGAGGCAGCCGGTTTCTTCCCAAGTGTTGATTCATTTTCTGCGTTTTCATTAGCAAGGCCGCTCTGGGAAGAGCCCAGAAGAGCGGAGGAAATAGGACGGCACCGTCTTGCGCTGCTCTTGCGCAGCCCTGGTGGAGATGCTGGGGGAAGGGTGCTCACGGGAGAGGGAGAGGGCGCCGAGCCCCCCTCCCCAAGTCGGCCGCAGCCATCCCGGCAAGCCATCGTCGTGTGCTCCTTGTGTCTGTGCCTCGTCGCTGCTCTACTCAGAAGCCTTTGCTGCTCCCGGCTGCCTGCGGGTCCCGCATAGGTTTCTTATTTCACCCTCTGCTGCCATCCTGATGGGTCCTTCTCTGCGCTAGCATCTCGTGCCCAAAAACTCTGGCTTGTCCACGCGCTTATATTTTGGCCTCCCGCAGGTGGAATGGGCACTCAGTGGGGACACGGCCACTTCTGTTCTCGTCTGTCATCGGATTCTGCACCTGGACCCAGCAGGTGCCGTAACCTGTGACCGACCGCCCACACCACGTTCAGCCCTTGCCCCTTTCAAATGTTGAAAGGCGCTTGGTGCCGTCCCTTCTCGGAGGTGCAGGCACCCATGGGGAGGGACGGCCTCGTCACATTTGCACAGTGTTAGGATGGACTGGGCGTGGACCCCAGCCCTCCCGTCGTCCACCTTCCTGGCCCTGGGCCCCTGCCCCTTAGGGGATGGGTGGGCTTCCCTGTCTTGGCCTGGTGGTCTTTCCGTACTTGCTTCCAAGCCGCCCAGACGGAAGGCACCACACGGGCACCTCCAGGCGGCTCTGGGATTTTTCCCACTTCTTATCACCACCCAGCCTCCAATGACAAACTTATCAAGACCCCACCAACCATCCTTCCTCCCTTGCCAGGGGGCTTTCGCTCTCTTAGAGTTCCTCCTGTCTGTGCCTGTAATTAGACTTTGAATCATAGGCCCTAATCTCGCCTGTCTCTCCCTGCTTGGCTCCCTTCGAACCCTGCTGAGACTCAGTTTGCTTCTCTGCAAAATGAGGTGTTTGGTCCAGAGGATATGACATCTTTCTCTCCCCCTCTCTTTTTCTGGAAGTTGGGACACCGTGTTGAAATCTCTGTGGATGGATTGTCTTCTCGTGACTGTATTTAATTCTTCAGGCAGATGGTAAACTCTTTCAGAGAAGAGGTTTTTAATCTTAAAAAAAAAAAAAAAAATGCCAAAAGCCCCCAAAGTCTGATCCGACGTAGTAGCTATTACATAACTGGTAAGCGCTCAAACCGATTTGGTGAGGGTATGGTACGCTGCCTATGATAAATCTCACCAAACCAAACTGTGCTGGACGATACGCCACTTGCAAGTCAGAGGTAGAAGACGGAAAGAAATTACATATTTTCTAGACGACACATTATTAGCAGGAAATAAACAAGTTGAAACTAGACATCTACCAATTTTTAAGAAAAAGAATTAGCTTGCACGTAATAACAAGAGACTGCAAAGGTGTTTGGCTGAGTGCAAATAGCTGAAGCCTAATTAGGAGTCTCGCATGGTCAGTCCGTACATGATGGAACATAATTTCACTTCCTCACCTTTTGAAATGAAGCAGCTTAATTTCTTTCATCGTCACTGAAACCTGGGCTTGACATCGATCACGGGCTTGTTCCTCCAAGTGCTGGCTGGTTCTCCAAAAAAATGGTTGGAGAATTAACAACTTGTCTTCACAAGCTTGTGCTCAGAAGAAAGGGTGTCGCAGAAGTTGGGCTTTCTTAAAAGCCTGTCTCCTGTCCTTTTGGGGACCCTCAGTCTATGGCAGGAAAGGCCGATGGCTTGGAGCTGGACTCGGGCTCACTCACAGCAACCGTATCTTTAGAAAAGCACTGTCCTTTCCTCTTTGTCTCATTCGAATGATTTTGTTTCCCTTTTTAATTGCTGTTTCAGCCGTCTCAGAGAAGATAGCTTTTTGGATAAGCCACTATCGATCTTTTTTTCTTCCTCCCTAAAGAGGCGGAATGTACATTTAACCAAAGATCTTGAGGGGGGGATATACCTATTTTTTATAAATGTCTGCTTCTTACTCCCCTAGGACTCCCAACTCCCTGGCTGTGAGCTTGTTCCCTGGGGCTGCTGGGGTCCTGTGTTCTTAGAAGGCAGGTTTGAGTTCAAGGGTCCTTGATGTTGTTTGCTTGCATGAAATGCACGTAAGACGGGGTGGTGGTGATACTGGGGCCAGAATAAAATTTAATCGACCATTTAAAACCAGAAGGATGCCCGTGCCCAAAGCTGTACTAATTGCCTCCTAAGCAGCTGTAGTTTGAACCAGAACGAGGGGAAGGAATTTCACAAGTTCACTCGGCTTTTTCAAAATAAGTCAGTATTTCTTTGCCCTTATCAGTGTTGCTTTTGGCTCCTTTGATTCGCAGAGTTTCTAAAATAGTATTTCTGTCCGCTCGGCTCTGCGTCGTCCTTGCTGTGTTTTATTTAACTCGAATGATAAATGGTCTGTCTGGATCTGGTCTCAGGAGGTTAAATTTAAAGGCTGTTTTCATAGATAAAATTTTTTTCCCCCCTAAATCATTTCAGCGGAATGCTGTGAGCCTCCCTCTCTGGTTCCTTGGAAGCCAAGAGTGGAACTTGAGCGCCGGCCCCAACGTTTGTGCGCCCCGTTCGGCTTCGGCCGAGACCCTTGATCAAAGTCACGTCTGGAGCGCTGACGTGACGGCAGCCGTTCTCCAACAGCTGTTTGCTATTTTCTCCCTGAAAAGAGGCCCTCGGTAGAAACTAATAATTACAGCGTATTCTTTTTTATTTGAGAACGTCTGTATCGGACATTAAAATGGGCCAGTATTCTGAGGAGACGTACTTAGGGAGCTGGAGAAGCTGCCCCCCCCACCGCCTTCCTCGTGTGAGTGGAGATAATAAATTGTCTTGATTAGAAGAAACCGTGGTTGAGGGGGAAAATCCAGGGCCAGGGATTGGGGCTTCATGGCTTACTAGCTGGGTGGCTCTGGGTGAGCAGATAAACATTTTCAGCCTGTTTGCTTCCCTTGTGAATCTGGGCAGCATGCGCTTGGGGGGCTGAGGTGAAGCCCGGGTGAAATACTTTCTGTGAAAACACCTTGCAGGATCCTGGCCTCAGACTGGATTCTCACGAGAGCCACTCTGTTTTTTCTTGCTTTCGCGCTGATCTTTGCTTTCCTTCTTCTCGTTCGGTAACAGCATCCAGACTGTGCTTTCATTGTAGAGCTCTCAGGTAGGCGAAAAGGAACAAAAGAAAATACATGAAATCATTTGCGGGGTGGGGGTGGGGGGCGGATAGCGTACTTGTGTCAGGTGGTGTAAGCCCCCCCCCCGTCACTCCCCCCAACCCCAGCTTTCTGGTTAGTCTCTGGCTCAGTTCTTTCGTAAAACAGAGATGAGTGTCCTGGGTGGCTTTCCAAAGTCTCTAAGAACGAAGGGCCACTTGGACAGACGTGAAGTCTCAACTTCTGTCAAGACACAGCTGTCAGGCTTCCCGTTTTTTCGGACGTATGTGTAGCTTCTCCAATCCTCGGTCCCGTTAGCTTTAACACTTGAGTGCGGGCTGTTCTTGTAGCTTAACCGTTTCATGTGCATCTTGGCTTCGCTGAATTGTTGGTCTCCTCCATTTACTTATTAGCCCGAAGCCTCTCCTTTTCCCCAGAGCCAGGATGTTGCTGGGAGAACCTCGCATACCGTCCCTCCCCACCCCCGGTGCAGGTGGATGGAGGATTTCGAGGTGGGGAGCCCGTAGGGCTCGTCTTCACAGTGTGGGCTCTGGGCTCCTTTGAAAGGAGCGCTTAGCTGGCTTGATGCCCCTGTGTCGGAGTGTCAATAGGAAACGTACTAACATCCAAGTCAGACTGAGTTTTAAAATATCTGCTGTTTAATTTTTTCAGATTCTCTTATTTGCTTCCAGTGGGAACGTATGGGTCAGACATAATGGTTGTATCGCCCATGAAAGATAGTGGACTGATGTGATCAGTATGGGCTTTGTAAAGCCGATGCCTGTATAAAAGCCATTCTAAGAGTCTAAGACAATAACCGTGACTGGGAGCTGCATGGGTGTCTCTTTCCTCGTTTATATCAATAGGGAGCGGGACTTGACAGGCGTGTGGGATTCGGGGTCGCTTGTGTTATTTTCATGGCCTGTGGTCTTGGAAACACGCTGTGAGTCCCCACCAGTGTTTGTGGACACGCACAGCAGGGTGCTGCCGATAAGGAAAGGAACAAAAATAATGGCGACCTTTAAAAAAAAAAAAAAAATCCCTTGCTGGGCGCCAGACATTGTGCTGAATCCTAACTTAGAATTCTCTTTTGGATGGCTGATGAGTGGTGAGTCTGTGAGGCAGGCATGAATGACCCCGCTGAGGTGTAGAAGGGGCTTGATCTAGGTCGTAGAACTGGGGACGAGGACCCAGGTCCTGGCCTAGCACCTCCCTGTACTTAAACCCTGCTCTCCCAGTGCCCTCAGGTGGTCTAGGACCATTGGGAGCCCTTAGAGAAGACAGTCTAGTCGTGCTGGTCCCTAAGACAGACGCTCGTGACAGGTGCTCTTAAGTGGGTAGGATGGATTAACGGAGTTGAGCTTGCAGGAGGAAGGCCTAGTAACAAGAGGGCCTCCTGATGTCACAGACACCCAGATGCGGTGCAGGGAGCTGCCAGAAGGAAGGGAAATGGAGGAGGGAGAATGGCTAGGACTTGGCGGCACCTGGGAGGGGGGCGCCCAGAGTCGGGGGACACAGACTGTCCTTAGCTGTGCACCCACGTGGCTCTGGCCTGCCACCAAGGTCAGGACATCAGCTGGCCTGTCTTTGACAGCTGCTGTACCAGAGACGATGGCTTCCCTTAGCAGATGTGGAAGGCCCCTTGCTGACGGTGCTCATAAAAGGCACCGCCTCGTTTTTCATCACAGAGCAGACTCCGTTTCTCTGTAAATGAGCCTCCGAGATCCGTAGTGATTATGTAGCTCGGGCAGACCGGGAGCGTCAGCCGGAGGCTGACGGCTGGCTTTGCATTTGCATCAGGAAAACTGTATTCATCTCGGCGCGTCCGTGTCCTTGTCGTCCGGTGGTGACTGTTGAGCTCGCCACGCGGAAGTGAGTCTTCAAATGACCTCTGCGCACAACCCTCAGAAAGGAAGGGGGGGGGGTCTCGCTTGCGTCAGCTTGTCCTTGCGTTTCCAGTGCGTTTGGCTGTCACGTCCCGGTCCATTTGTCAGCGTGCGTTTCTGTCCGCGAACAGCGCTCGCGAGCTCAGCTAAGGCTGACTGACTGTCTCACGCATTGAAAAGCACGGCCCAAGAGCCCTCGTTGGGGTATCGGGGTATCAGAAGACGGCCTTTTTCGTGGTCACGATCTGTGCGAGTTCCTTAGGGCTGCTGCAGTGCCCTGCCACAAACTGGGGTTGGTGGGGTGGGGGCTTCAGCGACAGAAGATGACCCTCTCTCTGTTCTGGAGGCTGGAAGCCTGAAATCAGGGTGTGGGCAGGTTGGATCCTGAGGGAGAACATGTTCAGGACTCTCCCAGCCTCTGGGGACTTGGTGGCATCTCGGGTGTTGCTTGGCTGGGAGACAGAGTGTCTGGATCTCTGTCCCCATCTGCATGTGGCCTTCCCACTGTGTGGGTGTCTGTCTCCAAGCTTCCCCTTTTCATAAGGACAGCGGTCCTGCAGGATTAGGGCCACCTTGACGCCCTCGTGTGAATCTCTGCAAAGACCCTCTTTCCAGCTAAGGCCGTTGGGAAAAAAATATACCACCATAGAGGTGGTTGCCCTGTCACTTTACGAACTTGGATCGTACCTGGTCCCCGGAGCATCCTGGCTGCGGTGATGAGGCGCCACTGGTCCCTGTTTTCTGGGGTCCCGCGATGGCTATTATAGACCTTCCCGGTTTCCTTCCAGTCAGCTCTGTGCTACTGCGGCCCCACGAGCTGGTGTCATCCTTGGTCTGGGAGGGGCTGGGTCTCAGGCTGCTCATGCTGTGGCCACGCCAGACTGCAGGGACGATGGCCACTGCCAGGGCCAGGAGGGACCAGAAGGAAGGGTAGGTGGTGAGTCCCCACCTGTCTCCCTGCCCGCCCGTCCCCATCAGTGTCTCCTGTTGCCGCACCAGAGTTCCATGAACAAGGAGGCGCAGGGGAGCGGTCTGTAGAGACCAGTCAGCAGGGTGTCCGGACAAGAGCCAGGCGCCCTGCTTCTTGCAAGAAGCCCAGCTTGCACCTCACGGAGAAAATTGAGGCGACCAGGTTCCCGTCTCCTAAGACCTCGGCTTGCGCTCCTCTGCCTTTTGCTTCCACCCCTGCAGCCTCCCTCATCTACCCCCCCCCCCCACCGACTTATTTCCATCTCCCGCAGGACATGGCTTCACATGCAGGTACCACCAAAAATGCCTTTTGTTCGCATATAAATCCTGGGAGTTTGGGGTTAGTAGGTGCAAACTAGTGTATTTAGAATGGATGGGCTATGAGGTCCTGCTCGTCAGCACAGGAAACTGTACCCAACCACTTGTGATAGAACATGATGAAAAAAATGAGAAAAAGAATGTGCATGTATAAATATGACTGGGTCACTTTGTTGTAAATAACTAATAAAAAAATCCTGTGATTCATGGGCTTGCTCTTATTTAATTGATAGGCAATACTGGAATTCCAATGATTAAAAAAAAAACCCAAAGGATAGGGCTGTGCAGTGGTTATAGCTGAGGCTGAATCTGAGTTGACACAAAGCTTAGGTATCACCGATCACTGTTTATTATGCCTTCGCCTGATTTAGTCATTGTTGGATGCACTAAGATGACACATTTTATCAGAGCTGTTGAATGGAACTTCTGGTTTTGTAATAAGTGCCAAGAATGACTTTCTTTTTATTAACTGGGTTTTGGGTGTGTTTAACAGCTCACCTGTCCAGGTAAGTTACCTGTGAACTTTCCACACCTCTAAGAACAAGATTAATTTTTCTTTTCCCCCCCTTCCTTTGCATTCTAAAGGGTAGATTCTCTAAGGTGGGCTTGCTCTGTTGGCGCCCACAGCTTCTTCCTCCTTTGAAGCTACTGAAAGGTACATGTCCATCTTGGAAAATAAAGGTCTCATTTTCTCCCGAAAACTGGTTCAACAGAAACCCAGACACTGCCAGCAGCCCTTAGGCATCCTGCCAGTGGAGGCTGTTGAGAAGAGATTTATGTGGGTACGAGCCGCATTGCTTAGCTTCCAGACTTATTTTTGCCTTCCGTCTGGCTCCGAAAATGCTTTACCAAGGGGCCTGGGGAGCTGGTTCGGTTTTTGGTCATTGTTTCACGGTACACAAGGTACTGGATGAGAGCAGGTTCTTTTTCTCTGTGCGCCGTACCACGTGAGCCCTGAAGCCGTCAGTGATGCTTCGGAGTCCTCCTGGCCACCCTTTCTGCCCTGGCATTGAAGCCATGCTTTCATTGTTGTCCATTTTCCAGGGCTATGCCATCCCTTAACAACTCAACTTGACATTTGTTCAGATATAACGTATCGGTTTGCAGGAGCTGCTGTAACATAGAGCCCCAGACAGGGGCAGCTTAAACAGCAGAAATGGATGGTCTCATGGTTCCGGAGGCTGGAAGCCTGAGATGCGGCTGTGGCAGGTGGATTCCTTGGGAAGCTGTGAGGGAGAATCTTCTCGATGCCTCTCCACTAACTAGCTCCGCTGAGTTGCTGGCCATCCGTCTTTTGTTTTCTTTGGCTTGTAGGTGTTGCCTCTGCCAACCTCTGCTTTCGTCTTCCCCTGGCGTTCTCCCTCCGTGTGTTTGTCTCAGTTTCTTCTTATTAAAAGGGCACAGTCATGCTGGTTTGGGGCTTGTCCTAATGACCGTATCCTAACTCGATCAATTGCAAAGGCCCGATTTCCAAATAAGGCCGCTGGGTACTGAGGGTTCAGCGTATGAGCACTGGGGAGACACAGTTCAGTCTCCGCTTACAGCAAGTTTTTATTGTTAGACTTCTTTATGAAACGTCATTTGAGAAATGGTTGGGCCACTGGCTGCTGTGGCTTCTAGATGTGCAACTGAGGTACCTGGTTTTCTGCTCTGGTTCCTTTGGATCCGCATGTTGGACATTTTCCTAATAGATGGAGGGGAACTTGATCACACACAGCGCTCTCAAACCACGAGTGCACATGACTGTAATGAGAGCTGTAGCATGGGCCGTCCGATTCGACAAGAAATCTTGGCTGTTTCAGTTAAGCAAACCGTAGGAGTGGGTTGGTTTTGAGTAATTTTGCTTCCTCCCCCAGCATTTTTCAAGGAATCGGTAATGGGAGCGTGCTAGCTTGAAAGTCAGCGTGTAGTACCTTCACCACATCTCTCACTCTGATGCTGGCAAGTATCCATTCTTTTGATGTATTGGTCCAGGTTGAAAAAAGAAGCCTCCACTGCTCACCCAGCATCCTCGCAGTCTTCCAGCAGTTAGGCCAAGAAGGTTACTAATCATTAGAAGCAAATCGAAACCACAGCGAGATATTACCTCACGCTCACTAGTACCGTTGCTCTTGAAAAACCAAAATAGAACAATTGTTGGTGAGGATGTGGTGAAATGAAAAGCCTTGTGTGTTGTTGACGGAGATTAAAATGGCACCCACTGTGGAAAAGATGACAGCAGTCCCTCCAAAAATTCAACATGGAATGGCCATGTGATCCAGCAGTTCCACTTCTGGATATGTACCCCAGATTGCTGCAGGCAGGATTCTGAAGAGATGTTTGTTCATCTGTCTTGAAACAGTGTTATTCACAGTAGCCAGTAGGTAGCAGCAGCCCAGATGTGTGTTGGTGGATGAATGAATAATGTGTGGTGTGTACGTTATGTACCGTGGGGTATTATTCAGTCTCAGAAGGAAGGGAATCCTGTCAAAGGCTTCAACACGGATGAGCTCTGAGGACGTTATGCTAAGTGAAATAAGCCAGTTACAAAAAGACCAATGGATCTGAATCTACTTACATGAGGTGCTAGGAGTAAGCCAACTCATCAACAGGAAGTAGAGTAGTGATTGCCAAGGACTGGGGGCAGGGAGAGTTGTTACTTAATGGCAGTATTGTTTTAGTTCTGCAAGATGAAAAAGTTCCGGAGATCTAGGTGACTGATCTTAACACTACTGAACTATATGCTTAAAATGGTTAAGACAGGAACTTTTATGTGCATGTCTTTTTTTTTTTTAACCTGTAATTGGAAACTAGTTAAAATAGCCACAACTAATTTTAGCTCTTGAGAAAAATAGTCTAGACCTTCATTTCCATGCACTGTGCTTCGGGTGAATCCTGACCGTGGATCAGGCAGGTGTCAGGGGATATGGCAATAGATTCAGCTGAGGGTGAAAAGCTTGGAGGAAGGAAAAAATTCGAATAAACTACAATACTGGCTCGTAAGTACCATGACCTCATTTCTGTAGATTGATGAAGATGCTTTGACAACATCCAAGGTTACGTTAAGGTGTGCCTGGCGTTCACAGCGTTGTTTGGGGTTAGTGTTCGCATTTATCTGCTGTTTATCATACCAGTAGGTACCATCTCAGGGCTCGTGTCTGCCGCAGGGATGGTAAGTGCCTTTAAAGCCGGGGCTGGAGTCTCCATGACCCCCACGGCAGCTGGTGAGTTTCCTGAATATGCCAGGGGTAAACAGTTCATAGACCTTTTCTGTTCATGGACCCCCTTGTGGTACCTTCGAGGAATCACTGTATTCTAAGCGTCCGCTCACCTCCGGTTGCATCGTTGGCTGGGTTTTAGGCTATCTCATGACTGAGAACACTTCATAAGGACAAAGTTTCAAAATGATACTCACGTTACCAAAGGCATTATGCATTCTCTGTTTTCTAGATCTTTTTATAGAGTTGGCCAGTTGAGTAATAAGATTCTCATAACCTCAGAAACGGAGTATTTTAGTATCGCATATAAGACGAAGATTCAAGGAAGCAAGCCAAGCTGTATCTTCGTGCTGTACTTGGCACCGAGATCCGCACTCAAGTACTGTTTTTAAGTAACGTAGGACGTTCTAAGCAGAGAGCTGCCAAGACATTCCGTTTGGACCTTGTTCTAATTAATTCTCTGCAAATGATAAATTTTCTATTCTTGGCCCTTCTTGCCCACGTTTTCCCCTCCTTTGCAAAGCTTCATCTGACAGTGAAAATGAAACAAGTCAAAATGGTGTTTATTCTCTTTGTGGCATAGCATCTGGAAATTTGTAGTCAAGAAACTGTTACAGGAAGTTTTCATATTTGGTCCCCAACGCACAGGCTTTGGGTAATACCTTCCCGTTAGGAAATCCTTTCTCCCATATATTTTATTCACAGCTTGAGGCCGCTGAAGGGCCACGGGAAACAGCATTTGCTTATGGCAATAGGACATGTAGCTGAATCTCAGAGAAGTGCTTTTCTCTGATAAGCTCACAGCACAATGCGTGGTACAGGGGAGCTGACCACACTGGCGGAAAGCACTGGGTTACTCGGCCGCGTTTATCTCTGCTGCATTGCCCATTGCAGGTTAGGGAAGTGGGCAAAGAAAAAGTAGATTGCGACGGTCTAATGAGATTTCCAAGCAGGTGGTGTGGGTCACCCGTCAGGCCCTGGAGCGCGGGCCTGGGTTCTTTGTGACCTCTGGAGGGTCATGAGATCAGTGAGTCACTGCCTCTGATTTGCCTTAGAGAACTAGGTACCCCAGCTCCGCTCCCTCCCTCCCAAAGAGATTCGGGCAGCGGTGAAAAAGTTGTCGTTGTCCATGAAGCTGTCCTAGTAGCTCATTTTACTGCTTGCTTGTTCACATGATGACTTGGGACGGTAGCAGTCTGGGCGTCTTTGAACAGATGGAGGGATTTAGGGATCCAGGGAAACATTCGGTATCTGAAAGAAATTAACTCTCGAGTCCCCGTTGTGGCTCAGAGGGTTAAGCCAACATAGTGTACATGAGGATGCGGCTTCGATCCCTGGCCTTGCTCAGTGGGTTAAAGGATCCGGCGTTGCCGTGAGCTGTGGTGTAGTTCGCAGACGCGGCTCGGATCCCGCGTTGCTGTGGCTGTGGTGTAGGCTGGCACCTGTAGCTCCAATTCAACCCCTGGCCTGGGAACTTCCATATGCTGCTGGTGCGGCCCTAAAATTAATAAATTAACCCTAAAACCCGTCAAGTCCCTTAAATATTTAGCCCTAAAGCAATCTGTGTCCATTGTAGAAAATTGGGAAGATGGAAAAAAAAGAAAAAAAAATGGGATATGCTGCATGAACACTTAAAAAAGAATCATCCATCCAGGTAACAATATTGATATTTTAAGATATTTCCATACAATTGTTTTGTATAGTTTCTCAATTAAAAAGTCTTTGGGTTGCAACAGAAAATGATCCTGGCTCATGTGAGCAAAGCGGCAGGCACTGGGGTGGCTCCCCGTGGCCAGATAGCATGGACATGAATTCTTGTGAGCCCATCAGCCACCCCGTGTGTCTTCTTAGAGTATCTTTTTCTAAAACCAGAACATATTGTATGTGTCTGGGTGTACCCCACTCTATTGGGAAACAGTGTTACTGATGGCAGGGGGCTTCTCAAAGAGGAGGAGTCTAAGGACATAGGGGGTGCACGCAGAGGAATGGCCTCGCGCTTGTCAGCCGTGTGATGATCAAGGAATGGTTTAGCAGTGGACTGTGATGAGCTTCGGGAGCAAGGCTAACTACACATGCTTTCGGGCCAAGTGGATATTTGGCCAGAAGGCGGTAGATCTGGGCCAGGGACAAAGAGATGACAACAGAAAAAGAAAACCCCGGGAGTTCCCTGGTGGCCTAGCAGGTTAAGGATCCAGCATGGTCACTGCTGTGGTGTAGGTCACTGCTGGGGCATGGGTTTGATCCCTGGCTTGGGAACTGCTGCATGCCGTGGGTGTGGCCAGAAAGAAAAACTTGGCTTAAGCTTATTGGCAATCGGAAGAGAACAGAAGCAATAAAGCAGTTTATAGGGCGACACATTTGTTTTCCCATTTAGATACTATTTTGTAACCCGTTTGGACTGCAGGCTTAGGATCACGATGGGGCTAGAGTGTTTTTTCTTGTAAGGAATAAAAATTTGCCCTTGACTTACTTTTGTTTAATGACGCTATACTTCTTGAGGGTCCTGTTAAATTCCTTTCACATAGTCCTCATTGCAAATCACAATTTGGCGTGCAGTAACTTGCCATTTTACTTACTATGTTTTGGAGAACCGCTAGGGTTTGCAGGGGAGACATGTATCAGAAATAATTGGCGCAAGTTTCCGCGCTGTGAGGGCAGATTCCGTAAACTGGCAGTAAAGTGCCTAATTAACGTGGCATGTAAGGATGACGTGCCTGCAGACCGCGTTTCTACTGAGAATGCAGTGCTTTGAAACCTTACGTTTAGAGTGAGGCTTTTGATAGTGTTGTCTGGTGTCCGCGCCCCCCTGCCCCGCCGCCCCGAAAAATGTTCACAATAGCTGTCCTGTCCACAGAAGATCAAGCGAGAACCCACAAAGGCCTTTCATGGTGCGTGTTGTCATTTAGCAGCTCAGACATTCAAGGGCCCCATGTGCAGTTGTGTGTGTGTGTGTTGTCCTAGGTCCGCTCCCTGCAGGTTTTGTGGCTCTAAATGAGCAGCGTGGCCTTGGGTTTAACTGTCTGGCCCAGTGGTTAGGCTTTTCTTAGCAAGGCATCGATGGCTGTGGGCTGTGGTGCAGCATGTCATTTGGCTCGTCTTAGAGCTGTTGATACCAAGCTCTTTGTTGAAATAAAGGAGCAATTTAGCTTTAAGAGGGGGCGGTGTCAGTGAGTCACACCATCTTCCTCTCCTGAGTTCTGGACCAGCTCAGAGAGGCGAGCTACCTGCCAGTGACCACAGCCTCAGCCTGATGCTGGCAGACACTAGACTTAGACATCGGCCACCGGTTGACTGTGTCATGAGTTGGACAGACTCAGCCACCCCGTCCCTGGCACACAGACGGGGGAACTGCAGGCCCCCACAGTGGGTAGTGCCCAGAATGCAGGCTCTTGGACAGTGGGCAGAACTGACCAGAGAGGGGAAGGGGGTCAGCCAGAAGGCCCAGCTCCTGCTCCCAAATATACTCGTCTCATAGATAGCAAATTCGCCTCCCCCCTCCCTGACACCCATGGGAGTGAGTGGGGGCGGGGGGCGTGGCCAGCCGGAGTCCTTGCTTAGGAAACCAGGGGAAGGAAATTGTGTTCACATGCTATTTTATTTTATTTTATTTTTTTGTCTTTTTGCCTTTTCTAGGGCCACACTCGCAGCATGTGGAGGTTCCCAGGCTAAGGGTCTAACTGGAGCTGTAGCCGCCGGCCTACACCACAGCCACTACAACGCGGAATTTGAGCTGTGTCTGCAACCTACACCACAGCTCATGGCAACACCAAATCCTTAACCCACTGAGTGAGGCCAGGGTTTGAACCTGCATCCTCATGGATGCTAGGCAGATTCGTTTCTGCTGAGCCATGATGAGAACCCCAGGTGTGGTATTTTTAAACAATCAGCTCAATTAAGATTTATTCCATGTATTCAAGGATCAGTCAACATTAGGGAATCTTTCAAAATAATAAAAAAATCCTTAAAATTTAAAATGTCTGTAGTTGTTTATAGCCAGGATTTTTAATGTCTGATTAAAATACGAGTAGATAGAAGTTACTTAAATGTGTTGAAGACTGATTACCAAAATCCAGCAGCATTTAGTTAAATGAGAAAATACTGCAGCTGTGCCCATTAAAATCAAATATGTGATTGCCCTCTCTTACTATTATTTAATATTTTAAAGGTGTTAGCGTATACAATAAGAAGTTGAAAAGATAGGTACAAAAAGTGAAGCGATTTGTTTTCAAAGGTTGTTATCATATACTTAAAAATTCAGGATTATCTTCTATGTACTTTTGGACTTGAGTGGATTTGAATGGCTACATAAAAGAAATAGGGAAATCAATAGCTTTTGCCCCCCCCCCCCAGTCCTTGGAATAACAACTTAGCAATGGGAAAAAGTTCAAACTTGTGACTAAGAGTGGAAAAGAAAATACTCAGAAATAAACTTAACTAGGAGAGAACATGTCTGATAAGAAAAATGTAAAACTTTACAGAAGGACTTAAGATTTAAATAAGGTAAGAACAGGCCATACTTCTGGATGGGAAGATGGTAGCATAAAATACTAGTTCCCGCTAAAGGCGTTTACATGGGTTATACCCTTCTAATCAGAGAATTTCTATTCTTTGGGAAATGGGGAAGCAGGCTAAGTGATTTCAAGCTCATGTGGGAGAAGAACTGTGCGAGATTTCACCGAGGCATTTTTGAAAAAATATGTAGAATGGGCCCTGCTCTTTGAGATGTTAGAATTTTGGAGCCACCGTAATTAAAATAGCAGAAATAGAATGGTACAGAAATAGAATCGAGAGTCTGAGTACATCTTGGAAATTACGTACGGTAAAAGTGCATTTAAATTGGTGGGTAAAGAAGAGTTTCTTTAAGGAAAGATGCTGGCCCACTCAATCCTTTTGGGGGAAAAATTGAAAATTTTTTTCTTATACTGGATTCAAGAAAAACTTTGAGATGGATGGTGGCTCTAGCTCTAAACATAAAAGTAAATAAAACATTAGGAAAGCATTTGGTATACTATTTCTGTAGCTTTTGTGTTATACAGGAAACTAAGACCATAAGGAGAAAGATGAGTAAAAACATGTCCAGTTGCTCATTCATCCCGCTTGCTTTTCCAGCTGGAGACAGATCAGCTTCAACCTAATGTGGCCGCCCCCACAGCCCAGGGAGATCTGCAGCTAGGACACGTTGCTGTGGCCTGATCACTTTCTGTCTGTTATAATTACTTCTCCATGTTATAAATTGTCCATAAGCTCTGCTTTTAAAGGCAATAAGACCATTCACTGACGATGCTGTAGATGCTTGGGAAAGCTAAAGTTGCAACATTCGTCCTGTAATTACTGAACTCCCATTAGTAACAGTGAAATTGCAGCCAAACCTTGGAGCCAAGCAAGTAGGTGACGGATTCGAGAAGGAACGCCCTTTCTGGCTTAAGAACGAATGTCTTGTCGGCCCACCTCCTCACAGGTGTCGTGGGTGCCTTGCTGCCTTTCCCCATCCTTCCTGATGCGGTAGACCCGAGCTCTGTGGACTCGGAACCTCTTCGCCTCCCCCGACCTGTATTTACACAATAGACTGAGCGATTTCCTAGGATGGGCTTTGTCCAGCCTGATTTTAAATTCTGCCTGTTCTAGCAACCTGCTTGCCAGTGTTCTGCGGCCACAATCTAGTGCCAGGCTGTGGTTTTTGATTAAAAGGAAAAAGGGAGAATTAATAATCTGTCCACTTCTTTGCACTGAGGTGTCCTATTGGACATCGACAATTGTGCTGCTTTTTGGAGCGCTTATTTGGAGGGGGGCTGGGGGTAAGGACCTAGGGGGGGACGGGCTGGAGTCGGCTGAACAGAGGAATGTGTCTGATAATACTTACGCCCAGTAACTTTCAGAATCATGAAAAAACTCTTAGAAAAGTGCATGCATGCATGTACACAACTCATTTTGTGCCACATTTAATTTTTAATAATGAACTTTTTCCATCATAGCTGGTTTACAGTGTTGTGTCAGTGTTTTACTATACAGCAAGGTGACGCAGTCACACATACATGGATACGTTCTTTTTTCGCACGTTATCATGCTCCGTCATGAGTGACTAGAGACGGTTCCCGGTGCTGTACAGCAGGCTCTCATTGCTTATCCATTCCAAATGTAATGCTGTGTGTCTGTGAACCCAGTCTCCCAGCCCCCCCACCCCCCGGCAGCCACAAGTCTGTTCTCCAAGTCCATGAGTCTCTTTTCTGTGGAAAGGTTCATTTGTGCGCTGTATTTTAAACGTAGGTCCTGATCACTTGGCACCGTTCCTTAAAAATAAGAAGCAGTTGTACTTGGAGGTATTTGGGTTCAGTGTAGGCATCTCAAGGAATATGTCACGTAAGGGCGGCCTGGGGGAGAAGGAAGGAGTATTCAGAACATACGCTTCTTGGTTTGAAAGAGAAACAGTATTCTTGGAGTTTCCGCTGTGGCTCAGAGGATTAAGGATCGGACGTCGTGTCTGTGAGGATGTGGGTTCAATCCCTGGCCTCACTCACTGGATTAAGGATCTGGCGTTGCTGTGAGCCATGGTGTAGGTCAGACTCAGCTCGACCCTAAAAAGAAGAGAAAAAAAGACTGATTCCGGTTTTATCTCTGGTTTCCGGTTCTCAGGGCTCATGTCTACACGGAAGGAAAACGTCCGTCTGTGTTGGTCTCTGTGGCAGAGTTCAGGGAGCCCCCCCATCCCGTCTGCCAGTCCCTTCAGGAGAGCAGGCTCTGTGTCCTAACGATCTGGCGGATCGATCCACACGCAGAGGCCAAAGGCCACGGAAAGTCCTTGTTGCCACCACTAACTGGTTCCTGGGAGATGCTGTCTTGACGTCACGTTTGCCCGGCAGCCCGTTCACTGGCGCTCTTCTTTCTACGAGCCGAGCGTCTTTTTGTCAGTTACCCAAGAGATGCCTTTCTCTTGAATTTAGTCCAAATTCGTTATGTTTCTTTAGGCTTTACCCCCCCCCATCCCCTAGTTTTCTGGGGTTTGGGCTGCTTTTTCATTTTCTCTAACAAAGGAAAAGAAAAGGCCGTCCTCACTGGCGGCCGAAGATCCAGCCTACTCGCTTATTTCCCTCCCTTCCACACTGCAGTCCCAGTCCCAGCCCAGGTCGGAGGGCGAGACCCGGGGTGCAGCACACACTTACTCCAAGGCTCAGGTTGAAAAGAGCGGGTGCTGGGGGTGCCACGCCTCGAAGGCATCGTGTCCGGTGGCTCGTCGGGATGAGGACGAGGACAGGCCCATGGCCAGGAGCGGCTGTGACATCGCTGCCTGCAGAGCTTCTGGGCGCCCGTGCCCTACTGTGTGGGGTGGAGGAGGAGTCCTTTGGAGGCAAAGTCGGGGCGCAGAGTTGATAACAGCCCGATCCCAACTTGCGGGGGGATACCGAGCTGCTTTAAGCCTGGGATCTTCGGGGTGTTTATGGCCACTAAGTAATTAAGCTCTTTAGCTTTTAGGAGCACCGCCGTGGTAAGTCATAACCCAGAGATCTGTCCTCCATGTGGAAACGGTCAGGTCCACGGCAGGCACCTCGGGACTCGGCAGCATCTGAACCTGACTGTCCTGCCTCCCGTGAGACTGTGTGCCCTTGCCTCCCCACCCTCGGGTACTTGGGGACAGAAACACCCAGGCCAGTGGTCTGAGCGCTGCTGGCCATGGCGTCTCCATCATCCATCGTCAGTGGCTGAGGGCTGTCCTGCTGCAGACCCAGTTCCGCTGGTGGCTCTCGGGTCTCCGACCCGCGCTTGAGGTTCCTCTGTTCTCTTTGTCCGGGGACCTCCCACTTTCTGGCCAGTTGAGCACTGCCACTGGACAGATCCCTGTAAAGGTGTATCTAGTGGCGTGCGTAGTTAGTGGTGGTTGCAGCGGTTGGGTTTGTTTAGGGTGGCTGCAGGTGAAACTCATCCCTTCTTGGGAGCAACTTGGAGCAGCAGCAACAAGGAAATAACAGCATTGTTCTCCGAAGTGGGCTGTGACACTGTTTGCACAGGTTTGATTCTCGCAGGTGTGTTTATTAACTGTTGGACCTTCAGAGAAGGAAGCATTCTTTAAAAACATTTTTCTCTTACAGTTGATTTACAGTGTTGAGTTAATTTCTGCTGTATAGCAAAGCAATTTGGTTTTACACACACACACACACACACACACACACACACACACACACACACGTGCTCTTTGTCACTCTTTCTCCATTGTGGTTTATCACGGGACGTGGAGTGGAGGCCCCTGTGCTCTGCAGGAGGACCTTGCTGACTATCCATTCTATAAACGGTAGTTTGCCTCTGCTCATCCCAAACTTCTAGTCAAGGGAAGCGTTCTTCGTACCGATGTACCTAGATACCCGTTTCCTAAAGTACTAGAATTTATTTTCCCTTAATTTTCACATTTGCCTTTGAAGATCTTAAGCTTTTCTGTCGAGGAGTTCCCGTTGTGGCTCAGTGGGTTAAGAACCCAGCATAGTGTCTGTGAGGATGTGGGTTCCATCCCTGGCCTCACTCCGTGGATTAAGGACCCAGCGTTGCCACAAGCTGCGGTGTTAAGTCACAGATGTGGCCTGGATTCGGTGTGGCTCTGGCTGTGGCGGAGGCCAGCAGCTGCAGCTCTGATTTGACCCCCTGGCCCCTGAAACTTGCATACGCGCAGGTGCAGCTATAAAAAGAGAAAAGAAAACCTTTTTCTTTTTCTGTCAAAATGGTGTTTCAAGCTGCTGTTGGCGGTGATGTCTCACACCTTGGGTTTTCAGCTCTCATGATCATGGAGACAGACAAGGCCCAAGAACTACAGGGTGAGTCAGCAAGCTAGAGATGGGAGCTGGTGGTGTGGCCCTAGTCTGAAGGCCAGCAGGCTTGAAAGCCACGAAGAGCTGATGTTTCTGCTTGAGGCTGACATCAGGAAAAAAGCTAACATCCTGATCTGAAGGCAGTCGGGCATGGGGGATTCCCTCCTCGCGGCGGGAGAGGCAGCCCTTTGTTCTTTTGAGGCCTTCAACTGATTGAGCGAGGCCCACCCACATTAGGGCGAGCAGTCTGCTTTACTCAGTCTACCGTTTAAATGTTAATTTTATTTTAAAAACATCCTCACATGTAGAATGTTTTACCAGATAACCTGGGCACTCCATTGCCTGGTCCAGTTGACTCATGAAATTAACCATCATGCTGTCCAAGTCCAGACAATCCCTCTGTTCCACGATAGTGTGCCGCTTTCTCCCAAAGAGCCTGGCTTTCGATCTCCTGGACAGTTGAACTATACACAAACATATACAGCGTCTAAGGCAGTGATACTCGGACTGTGGTCCATGCACTGGCAGCACCTGGGCCACTGGGAGCTGGTTAGAAAGAAATGCAAGTTCTTGGGCTCCACCCCAGACATGTAGACTCAGAATCCATGTAGGTGGGGCCCAGAATCTGTGTTTTCAGAAGTTCTCTAGGAGGTGTCGCTGCAGGCTCTGCTTTGGGAAACGCTAATGTAAGGAACAATTTGCATTTTCATAAGAAATAAGTGTATATATACACGAGTTTAAAATGAGCAACTATTATCTTGACTGAAAACTTGTTTGCTATTATTGCCCAAAACATTTTCAAAGGAATGGCTAGAGTACGGATATTCACACAATTGTCAATTTTCTTCTACAATAAAAAGTCATTGCTTTGGATTTCACTAATTTGCAAGTTTTAATTCTGACAAGGCCTCCACGAATGTTTATGTTTAGATTGTGTAGCAGAAAGATTTGCTAAATGCTAAGAAAATTAACAGCGTAAATAAGGTAGTATTGAAAATAATGGCCTAAACTGGAGTTCCCGTTGTGGCTCAGCGGAAACTAATCTGACTAGCACCTGTGAGGATGCAGGTTCGATCCCTGGCCTCATTCAGTGGGTTGAGGATCTGGTGTCGCCGTGAGCTGTGGTGTAGGTTGCAGATGCGGCTCGGATCCCGCGTTGCTGTGGCTGTGGTGTAGGCCGGCAGGTACAGCTCCGATTCGACTCCTAGCCTAGGAACCTCCATGTGGCACTGGGGCGGCCCTAAAAAGACAAAAAAAAAAAAAAGGAAAAAGAGAGAAAAGAATGGCCTAAGCAATTAAAAGCAGATTTTTGGCAGTGCCTCTACTTATCAGCATTTTGTCAAGTTAAGAGTCAGTGGAGTGGGGGGATGCACTGTGGGTTTGGGACACAAAATCTATCCAATTGACTTGTGATCTTTGTACACCTATAACTGAAATAAAATTCATCGTTAATAAGAAAAAAAAAAGTCAGTGGATATCGTTAGAAATGGCAAAAATCACATGGAATAGTGTGATCTGATGAGGTCAGTCATTCCTGTCCTTGAATTTTCCCTGAGATCCAGCCACTGGGTGACCTTCTAAAGCTACCTGTTCCTCCAAAGAACAGCATGAGCACGCAAAGACAGGCCGGAGTAGGTTTAAATTCAAGTGTTTAAGTCTTCTTCCTTGTTTTGGGACAACGTGTAGATGGAACGGAGGCTGCCCAACTGAAAAATTAGGGCAGCTCCTTGGTGGTGCAGCAGGTTAAGGATCCGTCATTGTCACTGCTGGGGCACAGGTTTGGTCCGTGCCCCGGGGAACTCCCACCTGCCACGGGCATGGCCAAAAATAACTTAAAAAATACGTAGAACAGGCACTTGTAGATAGATTAGATTAGTTATTAATATTCTGACTTTTTCCTATCTATACCAATTGGCTGATTAAAAAAAAAAAATGCCGAAGTCTAAAATATTTTTAATACTCAACAGATGCATTGCCTCAGTTTCATTAAACATCTGGGGGGGGGGAGACTTCACATATTTAATTAATAATGCTTTGCCTAGTGGAATTGTATTAGTTATTCCTAGAATAATGTGAAGAATTTCAGAGTTGGGTTTTTTTTTTTTCAAGTGTGTTGAAATTAGAAGTATTGACAGGGAAGAAAAAAAGGACTGTTGACAATTAGCCAAAGATGTATGTAGCTCAAGGATTTTTGTACTGTTTGGAAAGTGTATCCATAGCAAAGCAGCCTCATCTGGAGACAGTAAATTGACCGGGGAAGTTCTTTTTTTTTTTTGGTCTTTTTGCCTTATCTAGAGCCGCACCTGCGGCATATGGAAGTTCCCAGGCTAGGGGTCTAACAGGAGCTGTAGCCGCCGGCCTTCGCCACAGCCACAGCAACGCGGGATCCGAGCCGCATCTGCAACCTACACCACAGCTCACGGCAACGCCAGATCCTTAACCCAATGAGCAAGGCCGGGGATCGAACCTGCAACCTCATGGTTCCTAATTGGATTCGTTAACCACTGAGCCACGAAGGGAACTCCAACCGGGGAAGTTCTGCTAAGCCCGTGTGTTCATATAGGACCCAAATGATCTGAAACATTTCCAATTTCCAACTTCTCGCCTTGCCTCGAATATTTTTAAAAAGCTTTAGGTTGATAATAATGCCGTTCCTAAGCCCAGGATTAGCAGCATCTTTCAACTCTAATGATACCAAACAAAAGAAATGTTGTTATTTTTAGAGGATTAACATAGCTAACTAGATTTCTTCCCATGCCCCTCAATGAGTAACAGGAAAGGAACATTTTTGGGTTTTCTCTTAATCTTGATGGCAGTAACATCGGTAGATTTTTGTCTTGGTTTCATAGTGGGAAGGGGGGCTAGATTCAGGAGCTTGTTTTTTGAGATAAGGTTTGTTTGTTCGTGATCCTGGAATTAGCTGTAATACGTAAATACAAAAACTTCTTATTGATACTGATGGATTGGTTTCAAACATGATCCTTTCTTTCCCTGTGACCTTACCGTTTGGTCACGGTGATCACAGGCTTCTGAACTTGCTCGTTGTGGGTGGTTCTGAGGCAGCGTGATGGTGGTTCTGTTGGAGATGAGACCAGAGTACACTGGTTTACAGCAACCCTCCAAGTGAATTCATCACTATGGTGTATATTTTTATTTTTAATGGTTTTTGTCTGTCTTTAGGGCCGCACCCATGGCATATGGAGGTGCCCAGACTATGAGTCGAATCAGAGCTGCAGCTGCTGGCCTTCACCACAGCCACAGCAACGCCAGATCTGAGCCGCGTCAGTGACCTACACCACAGCTCACGGCAACGCCGGATCCTTAACCCACTGAGCAAGGCCGGGGATTGAACCTGCGTCCTCACGGGTACCAGTCAGATCCGTTTCCACTGAGCCACAGCGGTAACTCCCTTGTGTATCCTGTTAATAATCGCTTGCTTTCGGTGGTTGGCTTTGTGGAGCCACGTCTGGTTTGGGTTCCTGTTGATCCCGCCCCTTAGGACCAGGCACGGAGCCCAGGTACTGCATCAGTTTTTTAAAGTGCTGTCTCACAGTACCGCCAACTGCGTGGCTTAAACAATAGAAACTGATTTCTCACTGTTCCGGAAGCTGGAAGTCCAAGTCCAGAGTGTGGGCGGAGCCGTGTTCCCTGTGACGGTGGGAGGGAAGGACGTGCCCAGGTGGTTCCTGAGCCCCTGGTGGTCCCTGGATTTTGGCAGCATCACCCAGGCTTCATGTGACGCTCTCCCTGTGTGCACAGAGGCGTTCAAATTGCCCCTTTTTATGAGGACCCCAGTCGTATGGACTCGGGGCCCACCTCATTCCAGTGTGACCTCCTCTTACCTAATCCTTTTGGCGATGACCCTGTTTCTAAATCAGGTCACATTCGAAGGTCTTGAGGACTGGAATTTCAGCGTATGAATTTGGGCGAGATACAGGTCAACTCGTGACAGGTACCTGAACACGGGCTGGATATACAAAATGGGAATGAGATGACTCTGCGGTTATTTTCAAGTTGATGAGTCAGGTTTTGAGGAACTACTTGAGAGATGGCTAGTTCTTGCTTGTGTTGCTGTTCTTGTTCTTGGCCCTAGAAGCATTTTTTTCCCCCCCAATCCTCTGATTTGTGACTTCTATTGTTTGGGGAAAAAGACAGCAAACATTGTTAGAAATCTGTATAAAGAATAAATAATTTCCGGAGTTCCCTTCATGGCTCAGTGGTTAACGAATCCGACTAAGAACCACGAGGTTGCGGGTTTGATCCCTGGCCTTGCTCAGTGGGTTAAGGATCTGGCGTTGCCGTGAGCTGTGGTGAAGGTTGCAGACGCAGCTCGGATCCCGCGTTGCTGTGGTTGTGGCGAAGGCCGGCGGCTACAGCTCCTGTTAGACCTCTAGCCTGGGAACCTCCATATGCCGCGGGTGCAGCTCTACATAAAGGCAAAAAGACAAACAAAAAAAGAAATAATTTCCGAATTAGGCCCTTGGAGGTAAGGTATGCAGATTTTCAAAGATCCTTGCACTGATATCATTGGATTTTCTGTCTGTCTTAACCAGAAAGTCAAAGTCGTCTAATATGTATAACCACACAGTACACTTTTTGGGACTGCTGTGTGTGTTTTGTGACCTGTAGTTTGTCTTGTATCACTCTCGATGTATGCTTTGGACCGAATTTTGTCTTCCCCCAGATTCCTTTGTTGAAGCCCCTAACTTCCCCAATGTGGCTGTATTTGGAGTTAGGAAGTGAGGAAGGTTCAACGAGGTCGTAAGGGTGGAGCCCAGATCCAACAGGACTAGTGTCCTTATAAGAGGAGACAGCACCGAGCTCACTTTCACCCCACCTTGTGGGGACACAGCAAGAAGGCGGCCATCTGCCGGCCGGGGAGCGAGCCCTCACCAGGAACTGAGTCGGCCGCACCATGATGCTGGCCTTCCTATGGTCTTTCTGTCACGGCAGCCTGAGTGGACTAATACAATATATGTACAGAATAATCTTTACAAAACGAGCTTACTGCTTACTAATAATAATAGCAATGCGTGCTTAAAGAGCCAGGTACTATTCTGAACGCTCAGGGATTGTCTGCCATTATTATTCCCATTTTGCAAACATGAGTGATATGTTGCGCAGAGGTTAAGACTGTTGCTTAAGGCCACACAGCTGGCCAGGGGTGGAGTCACTGGGACCTTAGCATTTAGCTTCCAAGTCCCTGTCTGTGTTCTCCACCTGTGGGCTTGCTCAGCCCAATAGCGTGGCTGCTCAGAACTTCACCACCAGCCCTAATTCCAGCATCACTTTAATGAGAATGTTCTGCAGTTCCCAGAGCCACATTCAGCGACACAGGAACCTTGCTGCACCACCCCGGACGTTGGCCCTGTGGAATCCGGTGCAATACCCTAATAGAAATAACAAGTCGGGAAAAAGCCACTAGTGACTCTACTTGAGAGGCCCTGAGGAGAAATTCTGCTGAAGTCATTTGTGTGGAACCTTTTGATTACGCCCGATACCTCTAATATAAGAGAACTGCGGGGAGCGAAGTGGTCCAGGGAGCTGAGCCCGTGCTGGAGAGAGAGGGGGAGGCGCCTGCGTCCTTATCGGAAGGCAGCCCAGGTGTGCGGGGGACAGGACACAGAAGGGTGGCTTGGAATCGGGCGGGGTGTTTTCCCACTCTTCCTCCCTTTCTAAGATAATTTTAAAATGCTTTGGTGGCCCAGAAAGTGCATCCTATGAAATTTACCATCATACCTGTTTTTGAGCACGCAGGTCAGTGGCGTTAAGTGTATTCACGTTGCTGTGTGGCCAAGCTCCAGAACTTTCTCATCTTGCGAACTGAAACTGTACTCATTGGGCAATAACTATTTTTCTTGCTCCTTCAATTCCCTGCCAATTATCCAGGCTCAGTTCTTTTTTGTTTGAAAAAAGTATTCTTTTTGAACATAACATGCAATGTTTAAAAAAAGGCAACACCTCAGTGCAGTTCATGATAGACAGTTACATCTGAGATGTAAGAAAAATTGTGGCATGTGGGTGTTAACAGGCTCATTTCTTTACACTGCTAAATTCACAAACTGTCCAATCCACTCGTTTATGCAATACAATTTCTGAATATCTTCACCACTCTCTGAGAGGAACCACATACCGATGAGCAGTCCCTCTTCTCCCCCAGCTCCTGACAGCTACTAGCCCACTTTCTGATTTTTTTTTTTTTCCTGTCTTTTGTCGTTTTAGGTCCGCACCCGCGGCATATGGAGGTTCCCAGGCTAGGGGTCCAATTGGAGCTGTAGCCGCCGACCTACACCACAGCCACAGCAACATCAGATTCGAGCTGCGTCTGCGACCTACACCACAGCTCATGGCAACAGTGGATCATTAACCCACTGAGCAAAGCCAGGGATCGAACCCACAGCCTCATGGTTCCTAGTTGGATTCGTTAACTGCTGCGCCATGACAGGAACTCCACTTTCTGATTTTTTTATTAGTTTTTCCTACCCAGGAGTGTGGAATATCTTTCCATTGCTTTGACTCCTCTTTAATTTCCTTGATTAATGTTTTATCGTTCTCAGCATGTAAGTCTTTCACCACCTTGGTCAGGTTTATTCCCAGGTATTTGATTTTTTGGGGTGCAATTTTAATTGGTATTGTATTTTTATATTCCTTTTCTAATATTTCATTTTTAGTATACAGAAATGAGACTGATTTCTGGATGTTAATCTTATATCCTGCTATTTTGCTGAATTTGTTGCTCAGTTTGAGTAGTTTTTGGGTTGAGGCACTTTCTGATTTTTTTTGAAATCTATTTCAAAATAGATTTGCCTATTTTGGCACATTCCGTATAAGTGGAATAACACAATACATAGCTTTTCATGACTGACTTCATGAAAGTCTTAAATAAAAGTCAGTGATTAAGTCATAACTGAAGAAAGAAAAGTTTGCTTAACCATAGTACTTAATTTGTAGCCCGGAACAACTGACTTTGCAAAGATGTTAAGATCTCTATCTAGGGAGTTGCCATTGTGGCACAGCGGAAACGAATCCGACTAGGAACCATGAGGTTGCGGGTTCGATCCCTGGCCTCGCTCAGTGGGTTAAGGATCCGGTGCTGCCGTGAGCTGTGGTGTAGGTTGCAGACACAGCTCGGATCCTGCATTGCTATGGCTGTGGCATAGGCTGGTGGCTACAGATTCAATTAGGCCCCTAGCTTGGGAACCTCTATATGCAAAAGGGCTTGACCCTAAAAAGGAAAAAAAAAACAAAAAACTCCAAGTGTCACTTGTATGAGGACCTCAGTAAAGAAATGAGGCTTCCAAACAGATATAATTAAAACCATAAGGTCATAAATCTAGTCCTAATTTACCTGCTCCAAGACTTACTAAACTGGAACAGAAAATGCATAAACATTGCCAACACCTCCTCCATGTGTTCTAAAATCATGCTTGGATTTGCAGAGCAGGTAGCAGAGGAATCCTGCTTTGCCTTTGTTACTTGAAGAGGGAAAAAAAAATAAGCCCACTGCCTGTCTGGGAAAGATGGATCAGTGGCATGGATCAGATCTTGCCTTTTAATCCTCATTGGGGATTGTATTTCCTTGTGGGTTAGTATGTCCTCAGACTGTCTTAGCATATTTTGGAAGGCTTTCTGCAGCTGTGGGAAAATAATTCACCCCCGAATTCAGGACAATGGCACATTTATTTTTTTTTATTTTTTATTTTTTTGCCTTTTGTCATTTTATGGCCGCGGGTTTATGGCTGCACCCGCGGCATGTGGAGGTTCCCAGGCTAGGGGTCTAATCGGAGCTGCGGCCACTGGCCTGCGCCGCAGCCACAGCAACGCAGGATCCGAGCCGCATCTGCAACCTACACCACAGCTCACGGCAACGCTGGATCGTTAACCCACTGAGCAAGGGCAGGGATAGAACCGCAACCTCATGGTTCCTAGTCGGATTCGTTAGCCACTGCGCCACGACGGGAACTCCAACAATGGCACATTTAAATTACGTACCATATCAGGAAAGGCCCCCAAAGGGAGTATGTGCCAGCTTTCTACAGACGTCTCCCCTTGGGCTCCCCGTTCTGGGCCGTCTGGGCAAGAGTTACTGCTGCTCCCTTTATTAATTAGCCAGGCTCTTTGGATCCAGATTTCCTTGTTTTACTTTCTTGCAGCAGTGCGTCGACAAAGGTATTATTTTTGTTATCCAGCATTAGTGGTTATTTGAGATGAGTTTTGTACGGTAGAAGAGTTCTTGGTGGTTTCAGGAGAGGTGACCTCATCAGAGCTAAAGGGCTGAGGTCGGGCGTGGGCAGAGCTGCTTGGAAAACCTGGCGGAGTCCGTGGTGGAAAACAGCAGCAGGAACCGCAAGAACTGAGTACAGAGGACACGGCCCGGCACTGGGGGGTCTGGGCAAGGGGGAGAGGAGGATGCTTGAGTTTCTGGCTGGGCCACCAGGGGATTGATGGCGTTGGCTGGCGAGGGGCTGCTCAGGGCGTGACAGTGGCGGTGGTGGTGGCGGGGGAGGCAAGGTCGTTTTGAGTTAAAGCATCATGTCACGTAGGAAGAAGGACGGACTCCCAGCTCCAGGCCAGACGCCGTGTCCTGAGTCCTGGGCACGGGGAGGGAGTGCCGGTCTGTGCTGGGCCCGAGCTTCTCCAGGAAGAGAGTGGGCGAGGCCACACCCGTGTCCTACGAGGAAGGAGGGCGCAAGCGCAGAGTCGCCATGGGCAAGGGTCCTTATCGAGGAGAAGACTCTTGCTCCTCAAAGACGGTAAAGAGACAGGGCGACACCTGGGGAGAAGCCAGCCAAGGCAGGGAAGGCAATAGGAGGCCCCAGCCACCTCTCCATCCTGGGGGTCTGCCACGGGCTCAGGGCAGAGAAGAGTTAGGGCCAACCCGGTGCCATCCCGGGGAGTTTAGTAACAGGGCACGTGCATATTTGGTGGGGCCTGTCTTAAAGAAATGAGCAGGAAGTAATGATGGAGACGTAGGGCTGTGGCTTTGGAAGGGTCGTCAGGTGACCACGAGACGCTCAAGCTGCTTCATTGCCGATCTGCCTCCAAACCGTCACCTGCGGGTAGCTGTGGCGGTATCCAGTCTTTTGAAACATGGACTGTGTTGCCTCATAGCTGTTTGGAGAGAAGAATGAAGATGCAGGACATTTCTGGGGCAAACAGTGAAAGAAAATTGATGCCAAAGAACAAGAGTAATTTCAGGCTGAGATGTGAACAAAATTCTAAGTAAGGGCCCCGAATCTCTTGTTAGTGAATTCTTTGAGCCGTTAACAAATGACTGGGCGGAGGATTTCCCGTCGTAGTGCAGCGCAAACGAATCCGACTAGGAACAATGAGGTGGCGGGTTCGATCCCTGGCCTTGCTCGGTGGGTTAAGGATCCCGCGTTGCCATGAGCTGTGGTGTAGGTTGCAGATGCGGCTCGGATCCCGCGTTGCTGTGGCGAAGGCCGGCGGCTACAGCTCCTGTTAGACCCCTAGCCTGGGAACTTCCATGTGCTGCGGGTGCGGCCCAAATAAGGCCAAAAAAAAAAAAAAAGTCAAAGCTTCTGTGTCTGTCTTAAAGCGTATTTTCTTTGGCAAAAATTTAGGTTTTAGACAGTCAGGGCCAAGAAAGTGAAAAAGAAACTTTTACGACTCAGTTTCGACTTTATGTGTTTTTCCTGAGCCTGCTGTTCTTCCGCTAGAGGGAAAAAGACTCATTTATTTTATAGGTAAAGGTTTTCTGGTTTCCTGAGGACCCGTGACGATTCTCCCTGGACTTGTAGATGGTGAGCAGTGGTTTTCAGTGTCATTTGGTGCAATAGTGTAACATCAAATGCGTGATAGGCGCGTCAGGTCCAAAAAGTTAATATGGACATGTTGATGCCCAGGATTCGCATTTAGGTTTTTTGAAATGTTTTTGTCTTAGTATTTTTGGCCACTTCAAATAAATGAGAGCTCAGTGTGTTATGAAATATGTGTCATCCTCAATCCATTATTCAGTTCTCTTTTTTTGTTTGTTTGTTTTAGGTTCCCCAGACCAGGGGTCGAATCTGAGATATAGCTGCCGGCCTCAGTCACAGCCACAGCAATGCTGGATCCGAGCTGCTTCTTGACCTACACCATAGCCCAGCACGATGCTGGATCCTTAACCCACTGCGTGTGGCCAGGGATGGAACCTGCGTCCTCATGGATGCTAGTCGGATTCTTTCCCGCTGAGCCATGATGGGAACTCCCATTACTCAGTTCTCCATGACGAAAGGTCAGTCACAAAGAGAGACTTGGGCTCCACTGAGTAAGATGAATCTGTGTAGCTTGCATGACCCTTTTAGATAGTCAGTTGCCCGTTTTCTAGCTTGGTAAAGGGTCTTCCTATTAACCACCAGTTACTCTCCGTGTGATGAAAACTGAACTTAAACTGGGTTTCACTGTTGGCTTTTTTGAGAAGGATATTAAATGTTTACCCCCCAACCCCTCCAAACACTGCATTTCAGTGTAATTTTAAATCTTTAAAGTACATGAGGCTTCATAGTTCTAATAGTAAATAGTTACAAAAGAAGGCAACTTACTGCCTGTAGCAACTTGATTAAAGTTTCAGAGGCCTTTTATTAAATATATTCGCATCAGTCCTAGAGAATTTTATGTATGTTTAAAGTGGGATGAAATCGGCTACAGAATTGAGGGTGGTGGTACAGTAACCCCTATTTCTAGCTCGATTATTGGCAGTTTGGTTTCCCCAGCAAATGTTCCCTCGAGAGAATGTACCTCCCAGGATGCTGCCCTATGAGTGTCTTTGCATCGTGCCAGTGCCTGGTCCCCTTGGGCAGTTTCGCGGTCCTTGGACGCCAGCGCACTTGGCCACCATTTGCGTGTAATTGAAAATTTTGAGGAGGGCCGCCTTGTCCCTCTTCTGCACGAAAGGTTCTGTTTCTTCCATAAATCGGGCTTGAAATAGGAGCTTAGCTGGAGCACTGGGTGAAGAGCTTCTTGCTCTCGGCTGAGTCAGGACTTACCTTGCCGTTTTGTTACTTCACTGGAAGAAAGTCGATGGCCAAGGCTGGTGTCTATTAAATGTGTGGTATGAACACATTTTAGTGCCTAATGACAGTTTCTTTCCTGCCGGGTGGGTGTAAGTGGAGATGTGGTCTCAGGTAGTGGAGCCCCCTACAGCTCTGTGCTGGGGGGAGGGGCTGGGCTCCCCTCCTCCCCGGTTTTGGTCCTTAAAGGGGAGTAGGGGGGCCTTTCCGCTGTGGAGTGTTGGATTCTAGAGAAAGATCCACTTCTGTTCCAGCCAGGAATTAGACCAGAGAGAGGAATGTGGTTGGTTGCTAGTGTTAAAACCCGTCTGTCTCTCCCAAGTGGTCTCTTAATTAGATTCCTTAGTTTTAAAATGTTAATTGGAATTGCTGCCCGTTGGTTGTTGAAAGCTTTTCCATTTAAAAGGAACACCTCATTTACCATATTACTGCCTTGCGAGAAATGTACAGTGACTTCTGCCTAAGATTTTTTTGAATTTAAATAAGGGATTAGGAGTTGTAAAGCCTTGTAGGATGATTAATAAAACCAGACGATCTAGTTTAATTCATGTTTGTCTTACCAGTTTCTTTTGTTCGAAACTGCTATCTTAACTAATTTATTTTTTCACTGTATGATTTTTTTTTTTTTTTGGGCTGTATCCTTAGCATGCAGAAGTTCCCGGGCCAGGGATTGAACCCAAGCCACGGCAGTGACAATGTGGAATCTTTAACCGCTAGGCCACCAGGGAGCTCCCTTATCAGTTTCTTGATAAGCACTTCATAGGTTGTTCATATGTATAGAAGACAGTTAATTTTTGATGAGAGAACAGATTTTTAGCTCCCGTGTTTAATTCATTGTTACACATGCTACACTAAGTAATAGGAGGCCAATAGTTAACTTGAAACACATATATAATGTGTGTAGTAGATATTTTCTACGTGTATAAACGCAAAGCTTTATTTTTAAAAGCCCCCTCCAGTTTCCTTCCTGGAGTAAAGAAAATGGTTAAGCCCGAACTAGTTGGAAAGAGCAGGCGTTTATTTTATTATTAATTCTTGAGATCTTTTGGGGCTGTTGGATCAGTTCTTGAAAAACTTACCTGATGATCACAGAGGTGTCATGTGATTCCCTGGGAGTAACCATTTCAAATAACACATAAAATACAGAGATCTGTCCTGTTCCCCTGGTTAACTTTTGAGATGAATTCTTCATTGTCATGGATAGATGAGGAAAATAACCTTAGTTTTGGTAACTTTTAAAAAAAGATTCTTGGAGTTCCCATCGTGGTGCAGCGGAAACGAATCCAGCTAGAAACCATGAGGTTGCGGGTTCGATCCCTGCTGGCCTTGCTCAGTGGATTAACGATCCGGCGTTGCCGTGAGCTGTGGTGTAGGTTGCAGACGCGGCTTGGATCCCGCGTTGCTGTGGCTGTGGTGTAGGCCAGCGGCTACAGCTCCGATTAGACCCCTAGCCTGGGAACCTCCATATGCCGTGGGTGCGGCCCTTAAAAAAAAAAAGGGAGAGAGAGATTCTTTAGTTTCTGTCTAGGAAAGGCAACTGACTTTTTGGTGTTAGATAATTCTCTGTTTGTGTGTGTGTTTACATACTCTGTCCGCTCCCTCTCCTTCCCTGGGGCTAACTTTAAAAGCTCGAAGTTCTTAGTCACAGATACAGAAACAGTGTCTCAGAGGGGCCTTTAGAAAAGTTTAATTTTAAGCAGGTGCTTGAGGTGCAAACAGAACGACGTCACTTACGAACCCAACACTTTAGTGAACGAAGGCTTTGTCAGTGCTTTTTTAGACCCGAGCACTGAAATGGAACATTAATTGTTAATTAGGTTAGAGAATCCAGCTGTTCCTGGAACCCGTGTATCCAACTGAGAGCCAGGGCTCCTGTGTCCTGCACACCTGGGGGAGTGGGCACGCCATCTGCTCCCGGGGACGGTGACTTGTGGCTGACGTCGTTGGACCCGTTTTGGTTTCCATGTGATTTCTTTAACCGCTCTTGAAGAAAGTCCCATGGCCAGGCCAGGTCACCACCACGGACACCCGAATTCTGAGTGTGAGTGGCATGGGCCGTCACTCCCTACCGCCCCACGGTACGGAGCTTCCTGGCAGAATGGGCAACCAGCTTGGACCAGCACAGAGTGATGGCGGGAAAAGGTGGGAGATAAGCTCAGGGTTCTGTGGGAATGAAAAGCCCTAGAGAAGCCTTTCCTAAGGTACAGAGTAAGGTCAATTATTTATTTATCGTCACCCCCTGCCCCAGCTTCACAAAGGATTAAAGATAGCTGCTAAAGAGTGTAGACAGTGTAAATTGGAATTAGGTTAAAAAATCAAAGCAGAGGGAGACTAAGGTGAGTTATAAAGTGGATCCCAAAACGAAGCCTGTTCACAGACGGAAGGCCACCAGGTCCAAGAGGTGAGGCAAGCGCTTTCCAGCCGTTGTGAAGTTCCTTGTCCACTGGGCACTTGACCTGCAGGTTGTACAGTAAGGACAGACCGATTCTCAGAAGACTCATGGATTCTGACTCTTAGGTCAGAAGTGACTCTCTCCAAGGGCCCTTATGGAGGGAGCGTAATTACCAGCATCCTCAGCATCTTTAATATCGTAGAGGCAGGTACCTGGGATGAATTTCTCCAAATAGGCTGATGGTCACACCCAACCCCAGTCCAGTAAACGGACGTTTTAATGAAAAATGTGCCAGTTACACATCTGTCTAATAGCATCTGTTAAATGTGGATTGTGTAGTATCTAGACGGGTGACAAACCAGTTCTGAATGTTTGGAACATTCTGTGAGTTGTGAGCTCTTTGCACTGTATGTGGCTGCGGTGGGGCCCAGTGGGAACTTGGAGAGGACAGGATGGAGAGGTGGGTCAGAAGACACTGCTTAACAGGTGTTCACCCATGGCTTACCGAAGGTGATACTTTATTAAGGCCATAAAAATAATAGTCTGTCCTTTTAGAGGATGGAATAATGGTAGGAAAAGAAACATCTGGTGTGTTTTGAATCACAACCAAAATTTCAGAAAATTTTGGATGTTAATGTGTTAAAATTGTGACATGCAATTTTAATGAACCATTATATAAATGTATGTAATTATATATAAGTAATTTTGTTTATATATAATTAAATATATATTAAAATAATTATATATAACGTATAAAACATTTAATTGTAATTATACATTATATATTATAATATATAATTTAAGTATATAAATTATTAAAATAATTATATATGAAATATAAAATTATAATATAAAATGTTATAAATATGTATAAATTATACATGGGCAAATAAAATAATATATAAAAGTAATTACATATGTAAAATGAACTACTATAATGAACTAAAGTCAGTCCTCATTATACACAGATTCCAATATTTCTGAATTCACTCACTCTTCAAGTTCATCTGTAATCCCCATGGCTGCTTGCGGTGCTTTCGAGATCATTCATGGGCACTCACAGAGCAGAGAAGGTTTTGACTTACCAGATGAGGTTGAATAAGACAACACTCTGCTGCCTGTTTCAGCTGTCACAGGAAACAGGGGTCTGTTCAGTGCCAAGTTTTCCCCATTTCTGTGTTTTTTTATTGGCCATTTTGCTGTTTAAAATGGCCCCTGGGAGTGCTGAAATACTGTCTTGTTGCAAAGCACAATAGGTGTGGTGTCCTACGGAGAAAAATGCCCGTGTTGGGGAAGCTTCATTCAGGCATGAGTTACGGTGTTGTTGGCTGTGAGTTTAATGTTAATGAATCAACTGTGTGTGTTCAATACAGTGTCTTTAGAAAGAAATGCACTTAAAGGTATGCCTGGATGGGTTGCTGAAAATGTAGTGACCAGAGGTTCAGAGGAATCTAATCCTACATTTTTCATAGGATCAATGGCTTACTGTTCCCTAATTTACTGGTAACTTGAAAGAGCATAACTATAGCAAAGAACGAGAATCTGCTGTGTTTCAATTAAATGAAAACCTAAGTTAAGCGATAACTGCTTTGTGTCACAGCTTTCAAATACTATTTTTAAGAATCAGGCCAATAGGTATTTCCAGGTATCTCGTATGAAAATGGCCATAGATTGGGTGATGCTTTGATTGATTTTACTCTTACTTCACTTTTGGTAATATGTAGGCATCAACCTTCCTCCTTAATATATTAGGGACTTGAGGAGAAAGTGACATCTTCCAAGGCATGGTGTTCTGTTGCCTGGCGTGGTAGGGATGTGAGCATTTGTAATACAAGACCCTCTTGACAGGAGTCAGCCTTTGACCACTTTATTTAGGGACAAGGACTTCTACATTTTTGCTCAGGAAATACGTCATTAAAAAGAACTCGGGGGTAGAGTTCCCGTCGTGGCTCAGTGGTTAACGAATCCGACTAGGAACCATGAGGTTGCGGGTTCGATCCCCGGCCTTGCTCAGTGGGTTAAGGATCCGGCGTTGCCATGAGCTGTGGTGTAGGTCGCAGACGTGGCTCGGATCCCCCGTTGCTGTGGCTGTGGTGCAGGCCGGCGGCTACAGCTCCTGTTAGACCCCTAGCCTGGGAACCTCCACATGCCGCGGGTGCGGCTCTAGATAAAAGAGGCAAAAAGCCAAAAAAAAAAAAAAAAAAGAACTCGGGGGTCTGGTCAGTCCGTCCGTACCCCCCTCCCCCCGCCCCGTTCACGGCGAGAGTGATATTTTAATATGAGAAAACTTGTGTTGGCTCCCACGTTCTCCACCTGAGTGATGATCCTTCGATGCGACCTAAACTGTTTGACTGTGGGGATGATGGATGCCACACAGGGTTGCATTGTGGGGAGGCAGGAAGGTAGCCAGATGGGTTTCTAGAAAAGACGGATCACAGGGCCCTGTGTTGATGCCTGTCTTTGAGCATTAGAGAAAGAAAACTTGGAGAAGGACCGTTTCTTAGTGACGGTTTCCAGTGGTGAGTGTTTGAAAAAATGAACTTCCGGGGAAAAGGAACATTCTGGCTACCCGCCCCAGTCCTTTCAGAGACGCACGTGATGTTTGACAGCTCCTTCCCAGGTTTCTTTTGGAAGTCTTCAAAATTAAGCAGGGTTTGTAGGCTGTGCTGACATTTTTGAAAACCCGATTTTTGATGATTATAAGTTTGTCAAGCCCTTGAGCCTCAGGTAGGGCCACGCACTTGATAAAAGAAGAATATGTGATTGTGAGTGTATGAAATAGCACATTTCTGGGAATTTATTTATGACATTTGGGAGTGATTTCCCAGCATGGGGGCTGTCCCTGAACTCTGTGGAAAAACTTGGGCACTTTTGGGGAAAAAAGTGTGGGATTACTCCAAAACCAGAACTGAGTTTGTCGTTCCTTAAAACATCTTAAGTTGCATCAAAGCTATTATGCTAAAACCTGACACTCTATATATATGTTTGGATGTTTTAGATTTTTTTTTTTTTTTGGTCTTTTTAGGGCCGCACCTGCGGCACATGGAGGTTCCCAGGCTAGGGGTTGAATTGGAGCTACAGCTTCCGGCCTACAACGCAGCCATAGCAACACGGGATCTGAGCTGTGTCTGTGACCTACACCACAACTCACAGCAATGCCAGATCCTTAACCCACTGAACGAGGCCAAGGATCAAACCTGCATCCTCATGGATCCTAGTCGGTTTCATTAACTGCTGAGCCACAAAGGGAACTGCTAAGGGTGCGTTATTTAGATTCTAAAGAAATGTTATGTAATGTCAGCCTTTTGGGCTTGTACACAGCTTGGGTTTTTTTGGTATGTCATCTTTTAAAACTTTGAATTGTGAAAAATGGCATATTTGCAAATGAGGCTATAAAATGTGGAAGTATAGTTTAATGAATAGTACCATGAACTTTGAAGTTAAAAATACAGCCCTTCCAGGACAAGCCCCTCCATCATTCCTTCACCCCCCCCCCAAGAGCTAATCACAGTCTGAATATTGTGATCATTTCTTTGCTGCTTTGTATGGTTTGGCTCATGGTGTGTGTGATTCTAAACAAAGTGTGTTTGATTTTTAAATGACTCGTTCAACACCTGTCTTCTCACGTAACTTCGAGAAGAAATGAGAAGAGGAAATGGGTGGATTCTGGTCGGAGGTCCGTGCCTAGCCTCAAGCACAGCCCTTAGCCCTTAGAATTCCAGAGGTTGGCACTGAGGCCGCAAGCATGGAGTGTGATGAATTAAGAGCTGTGTGTTGATTTAGGCTGCAACAAAAGCCTAAATGGGACCGAATAGTTGTTTACAGAGTAAATGAATAAGTAAAAATATTTCTTGTAAAAATAGCAGCTTCTGACTCTTAGCTAAGGTGTGTGAATGTGTATTTGAATAACCATAAAAGATTGGTAGGTAGTATGGAAAGTTATTATTGGAATATGGGTTTATATGGATGACTCTTAGAGCTGGAAGGCCACTCCCATGTGCCCAGTTGCAGACTTCGAAAGCGAGGTCCAAACAGATGGCTCCTTTGCTCAAGGTCATTTAGCTAAGGGTGGCCAGGATTTGCATCTCCTCCTCCTGGTCCAGGATTCTGTCCACTGGCCCAGGAGGTACTCTCACAATGTTTGTGTTCAAGAGAGGGTTAGCTGTCTTCAGCTGAATAGAAAGTCCCCCCCCCGGGGGGGGGGAATAGACAAACAGATACAAAAAGCCCTCACATTCACACAATAGCATCATTCAGTGTGATGAGATTCCTGATCAACTGAGAAAACAAACTGGACTGGGATAGTCTTATAGTTAATTGTATATGTATCTTAATAATGTTAACAGTCTGTGTAATACTGGAATAATCAGAAGTTCCCATTGTGGCTCGATGGGTTAAGAACCCGCCCGGTGTAGTCTCTGTGAGGATGCGAGTTCCATCCCTGGTCTTGCTCAGTGGATTAAGGATCCCGGTTGCCGAAAGCTATGGTGTAGATCGTAGATGCGGCTCGGACAGGTTTGGTGTTGCCGTGGCTGTGGCCTAGGCTGGCAGCTGGAGCTCCAATACTGCCCCTAGCCCGAGAACGTCCATATGCTGCCGCTGGAGCCCTTTAAAATAATAATAGTGGGAAAGTTAAGAGTGACTTTATTGTCAAAAATTTTTCAAAATGCTAGCTGGGACTTAACTTTGGTTTGTTCACACTTCTTGATTACTCGGTCTGGGAATGACAAGGCTGAAAAAAATCAGTGCAGGCGATAGATATCACTGAGTAGCTTAAGATTTCATATGTGGCCCCTATTCGGTTGATAAGCTAGGTAGTGTTTTTCAGGCTCAATATAAGGTTCCTGACCTGAATTTTTGTTAATTGTGCAAACGATGGCATTTCCCAAGAGTGGGGTCTGAGCTTAGGTGTTGGAGACTCTCCTGGCCCTGCCCACGTCTCCACCCTCTCAGGCGTGCACACACATACACGTGGTGGTGATTTTGTCACGTTACTTTGAACCCAGAGACAAGCCATTGGTGCCCAGCTGATGGACCAGAGAGCTGTGATGGCAGATGGGCCGGCCGGACCCCTTGGGTAGTACAGAATGCTCAGTATTTCCGTTCCTACAGGCTGCTTTAGAATGTGCCCTCCAAAAACGCCGGCCATCTCTGTACTTTCAACACTTTCAAAGACTTGTCTTTATCGCAGCTCACCTAGTTGCCGATACCTTCCAAGTGTCTGAAATTGTAGGTCAGTGTTAAAGCTTCCACTGTTGGTCTAATAAAGTTACCTATGAAACCCACTTATGTTCAAGTCCATGATTCTGTTAGCCTTGGTGATAATTTATATTCGAGAGGAAAATATTAACTGCCTCAGAGTCTCAGGGTATTATTCTTAGAACCCCGCCAAACTGTTTGGACACCAGCATTTTTCAGCTTGACTTTGGCAAGCATGAACCCCTGAGATTTTCAAGTAGCTTTTATCAAAATAAAAGCAGCTACTTGGTTCTGAGTAGGTAGAATTGCAGAGGCTGGCTCTGATGCTGCAGGCGTGGAGCGTAATGGATTAAGAGCCATGTGCTGATTTAGGCTGCAACAAAAGCCAGTTCCCAGCCAAGTGTGTTCAGCAAGGAGAAACGTGAGGTCTCTAAGCTTTGAGAAGGATGCTTTGGGAGATTAAGATCATTTGAAGCATTAAGGAATGTTGTTAAATGTTAGCTGGCAGCGGTCCCTGCAAGTGTCTATAAGCGGATGTTGCGGTGGTGGTGATGATGAAGAGATCGAAAGCGTCGGTAGCTCCTTTGATTGTGAGTGACTGCAGAGGACTTGGTCAACACTCTGGAGCTGGCTGTTGGATTGGATTTATCAATGAGAAAACATATTCATATCAAAGGCTGGACGTTAGGCAAAAACTGGCTTCGAACTCTTTCTGCCACTTTTTGCAACCTGGGTTTTGCCCCTTGTGAAATGAGGGTAAGAGGGCCGCCTTACTGTGCAGATTAAATGACATAATGGAGGTTGCGATGGCAGGTGGGTCTCCAGGTGCTCAGTCTGTGAGGCCTGCCGCGGCCGTGGCTGTTTCTGCCCAAGGTCATGTGAGGGGGAAACGCTGCGCTCAGGTTCGTGTCCAGACGTGTGGCTCTTCCACTTTTGATTTCACAGTCCTGCCTCTGTTCACAGCAGGTCTTCAGTTAAACCGGGACACGTCAGTTTGGGGTTTGCCGTCATGAACGCAGGGGGAATTTCTGGGTTTGAGGTCAGATTCATCGTCACGTGGGTGAGAGCGTGCACGTGCATGTTGGATTTGGAACAAATTGATAGATGGTTTTTGTCTCATTCTTTACAAAACGGGGCTCATCCGATGGTTACAGATCCTTGAAAACAGTACTCTCTGTGCTTTTTTGTCCGTGTGATTATTCCACCTGTGTTTCTGAGACCACCTTCACTCACTTACCTGGCATCATGGGGACCCCTGAATTTCTAGGCAAAGGGGGATGATCGGTGTGGGGATCCCCCAAAACCACTATGTCCTCCTCCCCTGTGCCCAAAGAGTCGTCATGTAATGACACGCTGATCCGTACCACGGTTAGTGTTTGTGTCATCCTAGCATTAGGGGGTTGGGGTGAGTGGGGCGTGTTTGAACCTTAGCTTGACTCTCAATAAGTGTGTGATTCTGAACAAACTTCCTCACTTGGGCGAGTCTCAGGTCAACTGAAAGCTGTAGATGAGAGTAATATCTGGCTACGCTGGAGTTCGTAGGGTGCCTGCCAGGGGGCTGGGGAGCATATGTGAGATGAGCAGACAGTTCTGGGCACCTAGGAGGTGCTCAAGAAAAAGAGGTTCTGTCTCGGTGCTTGAACTTGAAGCTCTCATCAGAATCTTGCCTGTTGGATTTGTATTAGATCTATTACTGAGCAATGTAATCTTCTGCCTCTTTCGCTCTAAATGCAGAGTGAGATTTAAGCCAAATAAGCCAAGTGCATAATAGTTTAGTTCTGGTCAGCTGTTTATACCCTCAGATTCAGCCTCAGCACAAATAGCCTTACCGTGGATTCACGAGAAGTTGCTGAGTGTTCGGGATGTTAAGCTCACTGCTGGGTTTAATTCTTTTTTTTTTTTTCCCCAACAGACTGTCTAGAGAACATCCACGATGCTATTAATGAAAACATATGTTAGGATAACTAATGGCAGTGGGGGAATGGGGAAAGAAACCACGGGATTTTCAGCAACCACTTCATGGAGAAGAGCTGCTGGCTTGGCCACTATTGGGGCAAAGAGAAAAATACATTTAGTACAGAGTTCCTTTTAGGGTTTTCTCTTAAGATTGCTTTGCATTGAAGAAAACAAAGGGAAACAGTTTTATTTTCTGAAAGACACTTTGTTGTTGTTGAAACAAATGAGGTTCCAAAATTAGCTTAATTTGAGAGGTGAGATGAGATTTCCAGTGCGTCGGGGGAGGCAAGCGCCGGGAGTCTGTTTTCCAGCCTCCTTTGGTCGCCCTAAATAAGCTTAATTAATGAGCAGGTCATAAACTGAAAATGGAGAAAGCAATGGTTTTACAGACTTCTTAAAGCAAAAGTGGTTGCTAAGTAATCAGAAAATACGCTAATTTGCTGATACCTTAAAATAGCAAACAGTGCTCTTCTTATTTGCATTTAGCTTTCATGGGTTGATTTTGAAACATATCGGTAATGAGAATAAGATGGGAATGGGTGTTTGGCTTTTTGCCGCTTTTATAGTCCTACATGGCAGATTCCTTTTTTAGAGTTCATAAAGGGTGATAGCTTCAAATGAATGAGGGGAAAAAAAAAGGTCTCCTTCAGAAAACGTGACTTCTAGCTTGTGACTATTCACGGTCTTGGTGGATTTCTTAAGCTCTGTGCCAGGCAGAGACGGTAAGGGAAAGGTCTCAGCGAACTGTGGGGAGAGGATGTGTGGCACCAACACACGGCGGGAACCGCAGGCCATCGTTGGAGTGCCATCTCATCTCCCTTCACCCTCCTTTCCAGAACCATCTCTCTGACTGTGAGAAGCATCACTAAACCTTAAATTGAGCAACAGGTCAAAAGTCTAAAAAATGTGCACAGCTTTGCTCCAAAGGATTTAGGAAGCGCTCTTACAGAGCTAGTAGGAAGAAAACCCCCTTCGGAAGATGTTTGAAAGAGATGTTAATAAAACCTTAAGTCTGCCCCAATGATTGCGTATTCATACACAGAATTCTCCGTAACTAGTAATATGTTAAGTACCTTTTTTTTTTTTTTTCCTGGCCGCACTCATGGCATCTGGAAGTTCTTGGGCCAGGGACTGAATCCTAGCTGCAGCTGCAGCCTAAGCCACAGCTGTGCAGTGATGGATCCTTAACCCACTGTGCCACAGCGGGAACTCCGATAAGTATTTTTATTGCAAAATAATCAAATACCTCCTATTATACTATATTTTAAGTAATACATCAGTATTTGAAATCTGAGGGTTTTTCTGTTGTTCATAATTCTGTGCTGGTGAAACTGAGAGAATTCTGGGAAAGCCATGCATAATAGTAGAGACAGAAAGTAGAAGGGGGGGTGCCAGGGGCTGCAGGGAGGGGGAGGCGAGTCGCTGTTCAGTGGGTACACAGGTATGGTTTTGCAAGGTGAAAAAAGTTCCGGAGGTGGGTGGTGATGATGGATGTATAACAATGAGAATGGGCTTCATGCCACGGAAGTGTGCACTTGAAATTGGTTAAAATGATAATCTTCAAGTCATTGCACCACAGAGCCATACCTGCAGCACATGGAGGTTCCCAGGCTAGGGGTCTAACAGGAGCTGTAGCCACCGGCCTACACCGCAGCCACAGCAACGCGGGATCCAAGCCGCGTCTGCAACCTACACCACAGCTCACGGCAACGCCGGATCCTTAACCCACTGAGCAAGGCCAGGGATCCAACCCGCAACCTCATGGTTCCTAGTCTTATTCATTTCTGCTGCACCACAACAGGAACTCCTGCACCACAAAACCTTAAAAAAGGAAATGTAATATTAAAAAGAATGAGTAATAACAATTTTAAAAAATGTGTGTGTGAGCATCACTCAGCAGTGGAAAGTTTTGCTTTTGGAAGGAAATTTTAGGTTTCAGTGATGAACGTTTGTGTGCATCTCTTAAAAGATCAGTTTTTTTCCTGATGCTCAGAGGATAAGGGAGCCAGAATAACGGATCCTTCAAGAGTCTTTCCTGCTTTGAACCCTTCGGGTTCTGGACCGCATTAGATGTGTAAACTTGAGCATCTGCTAGATGGGTAGCCCATTTCGAGGAAAATTCTAGGATAACCATCCTTATGTTGGTTAAAAGCAATTTAAAAAGTATTCAAGAAACTTCATAATACATTTTTTTATTCACTGTCAACCTGTATTCTGAGTGCCTTGTTGCCTGCTGCTGAGGGGGCACGCTTCTTACTTTGGGGGGCAGAAGAGACCCCTAATTTTATTAAAAGAGTTTCTGTACTCCTAATGTTAGCTGGTTGAATAAATTACAGGACTTCTTTCCTTATTCCTTCTCTTATTTAAGGCTTTGAATGCTAACTGCCACCAGTGGTTCTAGACACAACAGAAAAGCAAAAATACATTCTTTTGTGTGTTATTTACTCATTACTCATGCAACTGTCTAAAAAATATAAAACCCGGAGTTCCCTAGTGGCTCGGCAGGTTAAGAATCCAGTGTTGTCACTGCTGCGGTGAGAGTTCAAGCCTTTGCCCCGCAACTTCCGGATGCTGTGGGTGTGACCAAAAGCGATAAAGAAAAACAAATAAAATATATAAAACTTGTCTTCTATTTCAAGATGCTCTTAATCACGTGTTTGAGCCTGTCTTCTAGTTCAGGATGTCTTAACCACATGTTGCCTACTGATTGGTGAAACACTGCATCATTTAAAAGGTTTCTTTGCTCTTTCGTCTATTCCCTTTAAAAATAGGAGTTCCCATTGTGGATCAATGGAAATGAATCTGACTAGTATCCATGAGGTTGCGGGTTTGATTCCTGGTCTTGCTCAGTGGGTTAAGGATCCTGTGTTGCCGTGAGCTGTGGTGTAGGTTGCAGACGCGGCTTGGATCCCGCATTGCTGTGGCTGTGGTGTAGGCTGGCAGCTGAAGCTCCAATTCGAACCCTAGCCTGGGAACTTCCATATGCCTTAGGAGTGGCCCTAAAATGAGAATAATACAAGGTGCAGCCAGCGTTGAGTTGAGCCTTCACAAATATTCACTGCTTCCCACATGAAAAATACAAGCATCTGAAAGATCAAGGTTATGGTACTCAGAGGTCTGGAGCTCAACCCAACTCAACTCTGGGCCTGTGAAAGCAAAACACAACGCTTAACCTCAAGCTTGCCCACAGGGCTTGTTTTCTTAAAACTGCCCAGACTCCCCCTTCCCCACCTGCCTTTTAGGCTCTTGTTCTTCAAATCCCTGCTGCTTTAGCCCGAATTGCTTTTTCATGTTCTCCCCAGGCAGTGAGTTCCAACAAGAAAACTATATCCTGGCTTTAATCACGCTGTTCTGCTAAGACGCTGACCGGTGTTTGAAATTCTCTTCTCAAATGCCGCTTGCCAGGTGCATCAGGCCAAGAGCTGGCTAAACAAGGCTGCAGACAAGATGCAAAGGGCCCAGGGCGACCCCAGAGCCCCGTGGCCAGGGAGAGTCAAGGCCTCGATAGGAATCAGTTTGACACAGAGCCAGGAGCACAGGCTTAAGCTAACGCTTCGCTTCTGCACCTGTGGGGCCTTTACGAGGGCATCTGGGACTCAAGGATGGACGGGCGTGGCAGTTCCCAAAGGGAGGGAGGGATTCTGAGATCCCCACCCCACCCCAGCGATGCTGTGGAAATCCATGTCGTTTGGGTGGTCTCGTGCCTGAGTTTTATAGATGCAGCCTGAGGTGGAGGGCGAGCCTTGCCCAGGGTGCTCCGGGAAGTGCTGGCCCTCCCCAGTGGGTGGCTGAGCTGTGGGGATTTATTGAGGACTGGCGCGTCCTGGGTGGTGGTGGCGGGGTGGATGCCTGCCTTCCAGAAAGAAATCATGGTGTCCGTCAGCTTTCCCTGCCATTAGGGTGTAACCTTTGTTCCGTACCCTCGTGATCACCTCTGCTTCCCTTTGACCAGACAGTGTTCTTCCTTCTAGATGTCAGTCGGCTCCCATCAATCTCTGTGACTCTGTTTTTTTTGCTGGGCTTTTTTTTTTTTTGGCAAGGGAGCTTTGCTTTTTTCTCTGAATGGAATGGGGATGCGTGGAAACATCGTGCGTGGGAAGTAGTTGCTGCTGTGGTAGGGAGAGCATTTACTGATGTTGGTAGAAATAGCGGTTTGGAGTACAGATGCTGTCTTTCCGATGGCAGGACCTGTGCTTGTGCAGGGGCGGAGAAGAGGGAAAAGCGAGCAACGTGGGGTTTGAGTTTCTCCGCACGGGGGCGCCTTGCACGGCCCTCCTGGTGCAGATTTTGCTTCCGCCGGGTGGAGGCCGCGTCATTCTTATTAGCTCACGATTCGTCCTCCTCCCCCGGGCTCCACACGCGTGATGTGTGACACACTGGGCTTGTTTCAGGGACACTTAGACATCTGGAGGGCAGCTTATAGATTAGATGTCCGTCTGGCTTGGGTTAGGCCAGCAGGTGCTTTTCCCACTTAAGATGGTGGGAAGCTGAGTTTATTGAGACTAGCAAGACCCTCTGGTTGAAAGAGAAGTGAAAAGGTTGCTGTTTTCATGGACACTGGCCATTCCAGGCATACGTTCGTGGAAGTTGTGCGTTTCGTCTTCATCAGAGGGGGCCTGGTTATATTCCTAGTGTCGGGTGGGTGTGTTGAAAATGGTGTTGTTACGGATGAGTTGCACATGAAGTTTAGCTGGAAGATTTTTCAAGAAATAAAGTTGGAAATAGTGACGGGGAATGAGGAATAGAGCCAAGAATCTGTCATCCCTGAGGTTACTTTGCTGGATCATTTGAGGACCGTTGCTTAGGGTATAGAGGTGTTGGGTGTCTGGGGGAGAACCCATGTGTTGTTATGGCATAATTGAAACATTGGCAGATTTATAAACGTTCATAATGAGAGGCAGTCGCCAAGTGGTCTTACTAAGTGTCTCAGCCATTTTTACTGTTACTTCTCTAATTATAGTTCATCTTAAACATTATTTTTATTTACAGCCTTTATATCCAGCAAGAATCTCCGGCCGTCTCCCAAGAGGACAAATATAAGGATAGTTATTACTGAGTTGGTTTTCTGGAGAAAAATTGGAGACGGCTTAAACATCCATTAATAGGCTAAATAAAAATGGTGTAGTTAAACCACCTGCTAGAGTTAAAGGAATAAAGTACAGTTGTAGGAATCAACATAGATTCACCTCAAGTACATATTGTTGAGTGCTGCAAGAGTACGGTTTGATTTATTTTTTAAAATAGTGCCTACACGAGTTCTTGTGGTGGCTCTTCGGGTTAAGAACCCAGCTAGTATCCATGAGGATGTGGGTTCAGTCCCTGGCCTCTTTCATTGGGGTAAAGATCTCTGGCATTGCCACAAGCTGGGGCATAGGCTGCAGGTGCGACTCAGATCCAGTGTGGCCGTGGCGATGGTGTTGGCCTGTAGCTACAGCTCCAATTCGACCCCTAGCCTGGCAACTTCCATATGTCGCATGTGTGACCCTAAAATTAAATAAGTGCATACAGTTCTCTGCATTTCTGTAGATGGCATGTGAGTGCATGTGTGTGTAAAATAGATGAAAAAGAGCCACAGAATGCAGAATGATTGATGCCTCAGATAGGAAGATAGAATTGGAATAATATTATCCATAATTTTCTTCTATTATTAAAACAAAAGATCTGAGGAGTTCCCATCACGGCTCAACAGAAACGAATCTGACTAGCATCCATGAAGGCACAGGTTCGACCCTTGGGCTTGACCAGTGGGTTAAGGATCTGGCATTGCCATAAGCTGTGGGTGGGTCACAGACGCGGCTCGGATCCTGCCTTCCTGTGCCTCTGGCATAGGCTGGTAGCTGCAGCTCTGATTGGACCCCTAGCTTGGGAACCTCCATATGCCGTGAGTAGTGCCCTAAAAAAAAAGGGGGGGAGAATCTGAAACATATGACAAAATATTGTTTATCATTTCTGGGTGATATATAGGTAGTATTTTCTCATTTTTTGTACCTGACCCTATTTTAAAAATTGTACCCCCCAAATGAAAAAAAATCTGCATCCATTATTTAGTAGTTTTAAATTACTGGACAATATAAAGAAAAAAATAAAGGTCTCTCATGAGCTCTTATAAAAGTATGTAACTTTAATACATAGTTCTTTGGCAAACGCTCCCTGAAAGAAGTTTTTTCCAAGGAATAGCTTAGTCTGTGTCCAAAAATCTAGCCTCCTAGATGTCCGTCAGTACGGGGTTGAATAAATACTTTAAAGCAGAATAGTCTGTAAGCATCGTGTGGTGTTGACCATCTTGGAAGTGGTCTCACGTGTGATTATGAATCTGGACCTTTTCTACTCGGACATTCTTCTCTCAGTGTTCTTCCCGTTTCTGTTCAGGTTTTCCCTTCAACTTTGGTTAGTTATTCCCACCTGACTTTTGTCAACAGTCTTGGTGCATCCTTGATTCTGACTTGAATTTAGACACTGTCTAAATTTAGACACCAGTGACCTTGGGGAAATCGGCTCCTTTTGTCCTGCAGTAAATCTCCATCCATTGAGCCCCTTGTCTGGGAGGGTCCGCGGAGCCTGCGGCCTCTTAAGCCCGAGTCCCAGCTCCCCAGCTCCCGCACAGCCTCTGGCCTGGCTTCCTAATCCATGAAATGAGTCTAATAGAATGTCCCCCAAACAGCTGAGGGAGCAGCTTGGGGAACGCCTCCGGCACCTGCCCGCCTCGGCAAAAGACAGCTTCCATCTTTCTTCCTTGTTTTCCTCGCCAGTGAAAAGTGTCCACCTCTAGTTCCCTGGCCAGGGCTTTTGCGTGCGCTCGTTTGTTCTTCTGGAACGCCTTTCTCTGATGCTCTCCCCTGCTCTCCTCAGCCCATCTTGAAAACTTTTCCGCTTCCAAACCTTGCTCACACGTCGTCTCATTTTGGAAGTGTCTGCCACCTCTGTGTCTAAGATGTGCTTTGTTTTTCATTTTTTTTTCCTCCTTTTTTTGGGGGGCGGTGTGTCTTTTTAGGGCCGTAACTGCAGCATATGGAAATTCCCAGGCTAGGGGTCAAATTCTGAGCTGCAGCTGCCGGCCTACACCACAGGATCCGAGCCGTGTCTGTGACCTACACCACAGCTTGCGGCAACGCCGGATCCTTAACCCACTGAGCAAAGCCAGGGATTGAACCTGCATCCTCGTGGATCCTAGCTGGGTTCTTGACTCACTTAACCACAGTGGGAACTCCCAAGATGTGCTTTGTTATTGAACCTAACAAACTGTGTGGTTACTGCTTGCTTCCATAGCGTTATTTCCGCCAGACTCGAGTGCATTGAAGGCAGGAGGCTGGCCTTAGTTAATGTTGTGACACTGCTGGGTGCCAAACACAGGCCCTGGCACAGACTGGGTGCTCGGAAAGTGTTTGTGGAAGTGAACTGAATTCAAAGCACTTTGAAGAGTGTACAGCGCTGAGCATGTAAAGAGGTGATTTCAACTGGGCCTCTCTGGGCTACACCCAGCTCTTTTTTT
>PVHT020000119.1:2302984-2434237 GCA_004024745.2 Catagonus wagneri
TGTTAATGATGGCCATTCTGACTGGTGTGAGGTGGTATCTCATGGTAGTTTTGATTTGCATTTCTCTAATTATCAGAGATGTTGAGCATTTTTTCATGTGCTTGTTGGCCATCTGTTTATCTTCTTTGGAGAAATGTCTATTCAGGTCCATTGCCCATTTTTCAATGGGGTTGTTGGTTTTTTTGCAGTTGAGCTGCATAAGTTGTTTGTATATTTTAGAGATTAAGCCCTTGTCAGTTGTGTCATTTGAAAAAATTTTCTCCCATTCTGTAAGTTGTCTTTTAGTTTTCTTTTTGGTTTCCTTTGCTGTGCAAAAGCTTGTCAGCTTGATTAGGTCCCATTGGTTGATCTTTGCTCTGATTTCTGTTGCTTTGGGAGACTACACCCAGCTCTTAACGCTGCATTCCGAAGGTGTTTATTTCAACCTTATTTTCCGCAACGCGAGTGGCGACTGGGCTTTGTTCTGCGGAAGGCTCTGGATCCTGCGGTGGTGGGGTAAGGAGCCCCGTGTGAAAAGCTGAAATCGGATGGGGCCCTGAACGAGCTGGTTTCTCTCTGGAACGTGCTGTAAAAGTTCTCTGTCCTGCCAGAACTGTCTGTTGATTCCCAGGAGTAACACTGATCATTCTATGTGACAGGAAAAATAAGCTAAAAACTGTCAAATGACTTTTAAGTGCTTTTCTCCATTTTTTTTTTTTTTTCCTAGAGTGACTGACAAACGAAGGCAAAATCAGTGTCAAGGGGCATGGCATTAATCGATGCTGTTTGCAGCAACAGATTCCTTTATTGGTGAGGGGAGTGAGCTTTAGTAACCAGGAGCTCGGTGTTCTATGCTGAACGGTTTTGCAGCTCACTTTAGCCATGAAGGTCGCATTAAGGGATCCCTTTTCTGTTTCATCTGAAAGGCAGCAAGACCAAGGGGGGGGTGTTAATTTTGGTGTCAAAGATCCGGGCTCAGATCCCAGTCCCCCCAGCTCTAGCCGTGTGGTCCTGGGCAGGTTGGCTCCCTGGGTTTCATCGTCCTTCTCTGGGCAGTGGGGCCAACAACACCGACTTTGTCCCCTGAAGGAATGTCCCCTGAAGGAAATAAGGGCCCAGGGCCCAGCGCAGCGTCCACATGAGCTTGTGCCCGGCCGAACGCTGTTTGAACATTAACACAGAGCTTACTCATTGACTGGCTTGGAGGGGAAGCCAGACTTTGGGTTAGTTGTGAGTCACTCTTTTGGAACAACCACCTTTGGAAAGTTTTTCTAAAGGCAGAGATTTCAAACCAGTTTCCAAAACACCCACATATTACACGTAGGTCAAAAAGTGACAGCAACCCCCCAAGATGCTCTTTAATTATTAATAAAACCCATCACTGAAAGCAAGAAAAGGATGGAGGACAGACACACAGGAAGGCGTTATTTATTTATTTTTAACCCAAGTGTTCAACAAATTGATAATCATAGCCAGAAAAAATAGCTACGAAAACAGCAACTTTTAGCCACAGGCTCATTCCCCCCCAAAAAAGGGCCACTGTGTTTTTCTGAAAGACTCTCTCCCACTCTGACCTGGCCCTTGGTTTCATGGCATCGTGGGGCAGGCCGACTGAGCTGCCCTCGGGTCTCGGCTTCTTGCATCACCGTCGCTGCTTTGAGAAGACTTGGCCTCCCTGCCTCCACCTGGCTACTGGGGTGGACGTGGGAGTGTGAGATATGTGAATACGGCCCGTTTCCCCCTTGATGGTGATGTAAACGCTTCCCAAGCCCGGCTGCCTCACCCACGAGTTTTAACTCAGACCTGTACTGGCTTTTCTCTGCAGGGCCAGCCCCTGCCCACGCTGGGCCGCTGGACGGGGCGTCACAGGGCAGATGGCTCCGGGGGGCCTGGGTATCTTTCCTCTGGTCCAGGTTTTTCACTGTGGGAAAGGATTCCAGTCCATTAGGCTCCCGCGGGCGAAGGGGCCCTGCCTCTCTGGGCACAGGCCCTCAGGCAAGGTCAACAGAACTATGTCAGGAATCTAAGCAATGTCTGTGGCCTCATACGGCGGACTCCATTGACTGTGGTTCCCTGTGGCCTGTGATGGGAGCCTGGATCCGGGGAAGGCCACTGCTCTTTTCTTGGGGCTTTTCGTTAACCTGCTGGGCACCTCACATCCCTCTTCAAAATGAAATGGAGAAGTGAGATTATGTCAAGTTTTCTTGATGACCCGCTACAGCTCATAGGCCAGATCGAGACCCCAGCTAGGAATGGTTTTGATTTTTTTTTTAACTTAAAAAAATTTTTTTAAATTGTAATGTACATCTCAAATCAACCAGGTTAACTGTGTGTAAGTGTAGATGGCAGTAGTGTGAAGCAGGTTCCCGTTGTTGGGCAGCCCACCTCCAGAAACCCTTCTCATTGTGTAGAACTGCAGCTCTGTGCCCACTTACCTTTTTTGGTGGTCGGAAGGTAAAGAGTGTTTCAGGTCACGTGAAAATGACATGAAATTCACATTTCAGCATCCACATTGAAGTTCTGCTGGAACGCAGCCCTGCCATTCACTTAGCTCTTTGTGGTGGCTTTCGTGCCGTAGTGTCAGGTTCAGTGGTCATATGAGACCATATGGGCCAAAATCCTGAAAATATGTACTCTTTAGCCCTTTACCGAAAAAGTTGGCCTACATCAAAGCAAGTCGGATGTTCTGCAGATTCTCTTTATCCCTTCCTGCAGCTGATTTAAGGCACCCTGTGTATAGCATCACTGCACACCTGAAGTGTTTAATAAATATTGCTGATGTTTTCCTATTAAAACTATGTTTAGTTTTCCTATTAAAACCAGGGCAAAACACATCATGGTGGCCCTTACTTTGAGTCAGTCACCCCCATAGAAGTGAATCTTCTTCGAAGTTGCTGCTGTGGTGCAATGGGATCAGCGGCGTCTCTGCAGCACTAGGCTGCAGGTTCGATCCCTGGCCTGGCACGGTGGGTTAAAGTCTGGCATTACCGCAGGTAGGTCACAGCTGCGGCTCAGATCTGATTCCTGGCCAGGGAACTCCATATGCTGCAGGGTGGCCAAAAAGGAAAAGGAAAAAAGAGAGAAATGAATCTTCTTCACTTGCAACTCTAATGATGACCTTTGCGGGTAAATATAATGAGCTTCCTTTTTACGCTTTAATTATCCGCGAAAGGGGGGGGGGGCGTGTAAGTAAATACATGGGTGACACAAATAGAAACAGTAAAATCCTGAGAGATTCTTTTATCCTAAGAGGAAAGTGAACTTGAGCTGGAACGCTCTCTCCCTTCACTAAGCTCGGTGTTAAGATGGGCAGCCCCAAGGCGACTCCACTGAGGGGTGCTGAGGGGCCTCCCTCCCTGCTTGCGGCAAAATGAGGTTCGGCAGAGATTTCTCTGGCTCTGAAACATGGAAGAGTCTGGACTGGGACTCGGATCAGGAGCCAGGGGCACAGGGAGAAGCATTGCCCCCACGAAGAATTGTACTTTTGTAAAACTGAGATGAACACCACTTGTGTGTCTGACTCCTTGGCCGCCGAGCCTCTTTCCCTCGTAGAGACTGGCGCTGTCGTCTCGATGTGTGTGCACAGCCTCTCCTCCCGTTGTCACAGTTGCCCAAGTGACTCACTTTCTGCTGCTTTTACCTGTTTTTCTTCTGTTTCCAACTTCTGTGACACCGAAACGGCTCATTCCAGTTCTGTCCCTGGGCTTGGACGTGGATGTTGATTGAAGCCCTCCCGGAGCTTAGAAAATTCCACGGTCATTTGGGGCGTTTGTATGTCCTTAGGTCTCTGCAGATTTACCCTTCTTCTTGCCAGACACCCTGCTAGTTCCTGTAAATCACCAAAAACTATTTGCGTGAACCCCTGGGAAATCCAAGTAAATTTTATTATGAGGATTTAAAACCCACAGAAAAGTAGATCTTTATATGCCCATTCCTGGTAGGCAACAGTAAGCAGTTGCCATAGTTGCTTCATTCACCATTCACCCACCCATCACCCTTTCAGCCGTCTGTCCATCCATCCATCCATCCATCCTGCTTATCTGTTTGTCTGTTGAACCTTTTGAAAGTTCACTGTAACTGTAAACTACAGACATCAGGATATTTCATTTTTCTTTTTTAAAATAAAGCTTGCGGAGTTCCCATCGTGGCTCAGTGGTTAACGAATCCGACTAGGAACCATGATGTTGCGGGTTCGATCCCTGGCCTTGCTCAGTGGGTTAAGGATCTGGCGTTGCCATGAGCTGTGGTGTAGGTTGCAGATGCGCCTCGGATCCCACATGGCTGTGGCTGTGGCAAAGGCCGGCGGCTACAGTTCCTGTTAGACCCCTAGCCTGGGAACCTCCATATGCCGCAGGTGCAGCCCTAGTTAAGGCAAAAAGACAAAAAAAAAAAAAACTTGGAAAGTATGTAGCATATATGTGATGGCAGAGGCATCAAGCTGAGGAGTTTTCACAGAGACTTCGCTCTTAAATACCTAGAGTGCTTCTCCATAAATTAAGAATCTTTGTGTAACCGCAGAACCATGAAACTCAATTTCACCGTCAAATTCCTCAGACGGTGGAGTGATCAGGAGCAGGAACCTTATCCTTTCCCTGAACCAACCTAATATTTAACTTGCCAAAGACTGCTTGATTCTTTCCCTGGTCACTGTTTGTTAAGGGAGGAGTGGGGGAAGGGAAAATTTAGTTAAAAATTTTTTTCCCCTTAGGTTGATAATTGCATCATACTGCCTGAAAGGGGGGTGGTGGTGGTGGTGGTGGTGGTGGTGTGTGTGTGTGTGTTGGGGGGGTGTTGATTAAAGAATCTGGTTTCAGATAAGACTAAAGGTGAATTATTATTTAAGACATACCACGGATCCGGCTCTACTGCTTCTAATCGAAAGACTTTGAGGACAGGTAATTTTATGGATGGGGAAATACGTAATCATTGTTGCCAGATAAACAGGTTGTTTTTCAAAGGCACATCTCACAGTTGACCAGTCGGAGACACGAAGCACGCCAGAGCAGCCCTTTCCCATTCAGTCAGGGTCCGTCACAGCTCTGCAGAGAAAAAGCTACTCGTGGGTCTTGAGTAACACAAAACCGGTCCATCTGACGAGTGTGTTTTGGGCTTATTTTTCGAGAACTCTCATAGACTGCCCTAAATTCTCTGTGCAGGCAGTACTAGCTTGCACATCTGGTTTTAAACGTGTGTGTACATGGACTTGGCTGCATCTTGGATTTTAAACTCTTCATGATTTATAATGCCTCGGTCTTCTTATCTTGGAAGAGTCCCTTTTGTACCGTGTTGACTGTGCTTCCTTCCTGGATGTTGGGCGGTATGTGGGATCTCGACAGCTCCTTTGTGTTCACAGCTGGGGACACGTGCAACCGATGAGTTCATTGATACTGGCTTCACGATGGCCTAAAAAAGCCTGCTTGGGAATGATGACGGATTGTGACTGTTGTTGTGATCCGTATCCGTTATATGGACCACTTACGAATGTTGTTATGACCTATCACAGACACGTAGCCAACTTTATTTGAGGAGAAAGTTCTTATTCTGAGAATTGGGATAGCTCAGAAACTGAAACAGGGCACGTGTGTGTTTTAATTTTTTTCTTTTAATTAGTGGGACGTTCCTTTGAGGAAATGCATAACGGTAGCGTGCAGAAAGCAGTGGCCTACGATTAAAAGGCCGGTCAGTGTACAAAACGAGAGAATCCCTCTCTGTATGAATCATCGCGAGCCATCGTTTGCTCACAGTTTCACACTGTGGTCCTCACACAGTGAGAAAAGATGGAGCAAAGTTGTTCCAGTTCTTTTCGTGAATATTATGATAAATTTTGCTGGTGTCACCATAATTTCCCAAGTTAGGATGACAGAGAAAGTGAAAATGGACCACTTAAAGTTATCAAAGGGAGTTCTTGTTGTGGCTCAGTGGGTTAAAATCCTGAGTAGTATCCATGAGGATGAGGGTTCAATCCCTGACCCCACTCAGTGGGTTAAGGATCTGGCGTTGCCGTGAGCTGTGATGTAGGTCGAAGACACAGCTCAGATCCTGCGTTTCTGTGGCTGTAGCTTAGGCCGACAGCTGCAGCTCCCATTTGACCCCTAGCCTGGGAACTTCCTTATGCCTCGGGTGAGGCCCTAAAGAAAAAAAGGAAAAAAAGAAAAGGAAGATTACTCAAGGGAAGGGAGGAGCTGTTAAATACTTGAGAGCCTGCTGGTTTTAGACACTATACTTGTTGGAAAACAATGGTCAACATAGAGAGACCAGGAATCTGCCCTCAAGAAATCTAGAGTTTGGAAGAATAATTACCTAAGTGACTAGTTTTTCAAATCAGGTGACAGTGTTGAAGAACCCATTTGGTCTCCCTTGCTGAATGTTTGTCCAACCGTTCGCCAAGTCAGTCTTGTCAATCTAAGATGAGATCATGCCAAAGACACATTTTATGGCTATGAATGTATCTCATCTTACCCGAAGGAATATATATTATTTTTAAAGAAGCCCAAATAGCCCTCTCTGCACTCTAGAAACAGCCCAACAGTTATTCTGGAGAATGATTTTAATTGAAAGATAGAGGGAATTTTAACTTGGGAGTTGACGCATGGCATGCGTGCTCTTCGTTGTCTCCCCTTAATTCTTTTCTTGACCCTCCTTTGTGTTTACGAGCTGAAGGGGTCTGTACATTTCAGTCTTCAGGGGGCCGATATTACAGTGCAAACGCGTGGGAAGAACTTCACTTAATGGTTCGCTCTTTTGCCAGGTCGATACCCTGTTGGTCAGGGCTGCTTGGAGTATCTTGTCCAGAAGGATTTGGAGTTTGCGTTCAGGATCAAAGGTGCTGTGCTAGATTAGTGATGTCTGCCTCGGAGGTGGCGCAAAGCTAGGATTGCTGCTCGCAGATTGGAGCGCTAGTCAGCCCACATTTCAGAGATACGTAGGATTGTATGGGCTGGGGCTGGAAGATGACACTGGCTGAACAAAGAGAACCTAATACAAATCCTTGCAATTTTGTGTAGATCTAGGAGGCCTCCTGGGCCACACTTGAGTATAAGCTATGCCAGAGCCTAGTCTTAATTTTTTTTTCTTTTGCCCACAATAGCGTCTCACCCAATAGGCATTTAGTTAAGTATCGGTCAATGAATGTTGAAATAAGATTGAGAACTTTGTTGCTTGCCTAGCTCCTGCCAGGTGTCAAGTGCTATTTTGTGTGTAGGGAAATTAAAAATCAAAGACCACACTGACTAAACCTTGTGAAAGCTGTTTCTGATTTGCCAGGAGTTCAAGGTCAAACAGTAGAGGGGCCAGCAGCGCAGGGAATGGCACGGACGCGTTTGTCTTCTGACATGGCCCATCTTTTGTACAAAAGGACATGGGAGAGAGATGTTGGCAAGTGACAGATTTTAGCCCCTTAGGATCCATCGGTGTCTTTGTTTACGAAGCGCCCAAGCCTGTGCTTTTACATGGCTAGGAATTTTACAAAAGGTTTGCCAGGCGTGCCTGTTAACCCTGGGTCACCTCTGAGGAGATGTGGATCCAAGGAGGGTTCCTTTTGGCGTGAAGGCTGTTTCCACCGCGGCGGATGCATTTGCTTCTTGGTCAGGGCTGTGGTTTTGCCTCATCAGCCTTGATTCAGATGGTGTGCTCATTGGGTGTGGTCATTTGGGCAGTGTGATCCCTGTAGGGAAAAGCTGAAGAGATTTGGGAAGTGAGAAATGGGAACACAGGGTATCTCCAAGCTATTCACATTCCTCGGTGCATTCTGGCGGGGGAGGGACACACACACAGCGCTGGGCTTAGGAAACCGGCTGCTGGCTGGTCGGTTTCTCTTTGACACGTGGAGCTTCACAGACTGCCCACAGATCCCCCTTTCCTGGAGCAGAAGGCCCCGAGGGAGAAAAGAGAGAGTTACTGATTCATTCATCACTTCTAGGGAAGGAACTTGGCTCAACATTTTTGTTTAAAAAAACCCATTTAGCATAGAAACCGTTTTCTTTGAAAAATTCTCTCCTCCTCGCTCGCCTCATCATTCTGGCTTCAGAAGATCAGAGGCTCCTGGATGGTGCCGTGGAGGAGACTGAGTCTACACCTCACACCCTTGCGACATTGTTACTAACCGGCTCCCAGCAGGTCTTACGGTTCAGAACCTCACAGGTCAGAGGAAAGGCACTGGTTATCGTTCAGACGAGTGAAAACCGCTTTTAAAGTATTACAGTTGTATCTGTCCATGAGGTGAATTTGGTATTCTTACCATTTCATCTCTCTTACAAGGTTTTCATTTAGGTCAGATAATAGATGATTAAAATATGATTTACTAGTTCCCAAGTTACAGGATTTCATGAACAGGCAGATTATAGCCACATAAAACTATGTCCATCTCGCTATCCTTGTGTAACTCGGTGACTTGCATTCATCTGGCACGTTAGTCCTTAAACCTGGTCTCTAAGGTCGAACGCTTACTAAGCCTCACTAACAAGTGAGTTGAGCTTCTCGTCATTGAAACGAAGGCTTAAGGGAGCTGCTATTGTGGTGCAGTGGGTTAGGAACCTGACTAGTATCTGTGAGGATGCAGGTTTGATCCCTGGCCTCGCTCAGTGGGTTAAGGATCCGGCGTTGCCATGAGCCGTGGTGTAGGTCACAGACAGAGCTTGGGTCCCGCGTTGCTGTGACTGTGGTGCAGGCCGGCGGCTGCAGCTCCAGTTCAACCCCTAGCCTGGGAACTTCCATATGCCGTGGGTGTGGCCCTAGAAAGAAAAAAAAGGTAGACTTAACAAACGCCACCATTCACGCATGGAATAAATGTCTGCTTCCCCAGAACATGGGCGTGTGTTTTTAGGAGAGATGAACGAGGCGGCCTCAGCCGTGAGCTGACCGCTGTTGAGGTTAAGTGATAATTGGGTATGTTTTAAAATATGCTGTGATCAAAAAAGTTCAATGGATTTAATTATGTTTTCCCTGAAGGCAGAATCTGACAGGTTTCTACGGAGGAACACGCTTGTCTGAACAGAGTAATTCGTATCACTGGTAGGTTTTGAAAGGAAATTGCCAGCCCCTGCCCCTTTTTTTGTAGCTCCGAAACAGAGCTGAACTGTGTGCCACTGGGTTAATAGAAAATGTCCCCCTTTCCCGTGAGTGGTTGGCATTGGTGGCAGAACAGCTTCAGGCCCGAGAAGAGAAGAAAGCCTTAACTGGTGAGTGGGGATGTTGAACCTCCTGGTCGCTTTCCGGGCTGGAGGCAGGGTGATTTGTGTAGTGTTTAAGCACGGCTGAGAAACAGAAAGCACTCTTTCAGGCATGGATCTCTGCGGCATCTTAAAAGTGTTCTCATTGAGAAGCTGCCGAAGTTCCGATCCCCACGTTAAACTGGCAGTGATGTCAAAGGAGTGGGTGCATGCAGATGTCACGCGTCCTGCGTGAGGCTGGCAGTCTCCTTCCTCGCTCCGAGGCCCGCGGCCAATGGAGACCACTCTGCTGGGTGTTGGCTGCCCTGTGTGACGTGGTGGGCGAGAGGCTCTCGGTCGGCAGGTCTGGCCAGCGCTCGGCGGCCCTGTGCCTGTCACCAGTGTCATTGAGCTTTACCGGAGGCCACAGCGCTGTGTTGAGCCCTCCCTTCATTAATGTAGTTGATGGAACGGGAACCCACTGCCAGGTCGAGATTGGCTTCTAGATTATTGAGTGTTTCAGAGTCCGAAAAAAGACTTGTAGAGAAGCGTCGGAGCCTGCTGATTTCACCGGCGGTGTTCAGGATTGGTACTCGGCGTCGTAGAAGGAGAATTCCTATGTCATTGAGCTGTTGATTCACATATTAAAGCATACCCCTATCAGAGAAAAGGCAGAATACAAGATATGATGTGTGTGTATATACATATATAATGCATATACAGAAGCTATACGACATGTTGCAGTAGTAGAAAAACAAAAGGCCTAAATACATTTACAAACACATGTATCCCCTGATTTCAGAAAGTTTGAGTTCGACCACTTCTCTTTTTTTTTTAATATTTTTATTATTTTTTTTTTATGGTGACACCTGCAGCAAATGGAAGTCCCTGGGCTTGGGATCGAATCTGAGTCTTAACTGCGGCAACACCGGATCCTTTCACCCACTGCTCTGGGCCCAGGGCTCGAACCTTCACCTCCACAGCACGCTGAGCCCCTGCAGTTGGATTCTTAACCCAAGGTGCCACAGTGGGAACTGTAGGCCACTTCTCTTTTATGAGAGAGCTGCCGTAGCACCTGTTGTTGCTAACCAGCGAGATGGAAACTCGAGCTATGGTGTGGGGTCCTCTTCGCTCTGTGACATTTCCACTTACACAGGAGCTCAGGGGGACACTCTACTCTGAGGACTGTGGGGAAACTTCCTGTGTGCAGTTAGTTGTGTTGGCGTGGAGGGAATATGGGTGATACTTTTTTTTCCTCGTTGAAAACGGTCTCTTGCATGTTAGGTTGTTTTTACAGTTGGCTTGTTGTTGACAAAAGAGCTAAAAGAAGCTGGCTTTCTGGTATTCAGAGAGTTCCAAAGATGGAATTTTCCAGTGCAATGGTTTAACTGGTGGCTAGGTTCCCTGATGTCACTGAGGAGGATTTAGGGTCCCTCCCCATGTCTTTCCTGAATGACATCTCCCACGCCCTATGCGGGGGAAAGTGGTTCCCGTGGACGCCCCGCCACCGCCCACACGGGGTGTATTTCCAGCAAGGCGGGTGTGACCGGGAGATTGAAGGGAGTGGGATCCCAGTAGCTGTTCACCTGTAGGATTCCTTGCTGTTCTGTTCTTAATTGTGAGATTTTTCTGACATTTTGTTTTGATGGCAACACCTGATGGATTTAAAAGTCTCGACATGATCAATACAAACTTTTTTATTCCAAGCCATCAGTGAAATCAGATCAGAATATAGTGCCAGACCATATCAGGGCCTTGAACTTGCTGTGGATAGATTGTAATTTACTCATCTTTTATAAGAAGATTGTCCATAACTACGCAGTTTGGTTCCATTTGTCGAATGGGCAATTTTGAATGCCGATTATTGCTCGTGTCCCGTGACGCGGTGGGAGATGGTGATACTGGGGAGCTGGGTGAAGGCTGGCTGTGAACACCTCCTGGCTGCAGCCTTGGGGATGAATTCCCAAGTTCTACTAGCAGAAATTCTGACTCGGTTGGTTAAAGAGGGGGGCCTGGGCATTCAAATTTTTCTTTTCTTTTTTTTTGCCTTTTTTTGTCATTTTAAGGCTGCACCTGCGGCATGTGGAGGTTCCCAGGCTAGGGGTCTAATCGGAGCTGTGGCCACTGGCCTACGCCCGCAGCTACAGCAACGCAGGATCTGAGCTGCGTCTGCGACCTGCACCACAGCTCACGGCAACGCCAGATCCTTAACCCACTGAGCAAGGCCAGGGATCGAACCCGCAACCTCATGGTTCGTAGTCGGATTCGTTAACCACTGCGCCACGACGGGAACTCCAGCATTCGAATTTTTAAAGGGCCTTTTAGGTGATTCTAATGTGCCGCCAGGGTTAAAATCCGGTAACTTGGCAGATAACAGGATGATGTTGTAAATTGAGCTAAAGGAAAATATTGTGACTTTTAAAAAGGGCTGGGGAGTTCCCGTGGTGGCTCGGTGGAGACGAATCTGACTGGCATCCATCCACGAGGACACAGGTTCGATCCCGGGCCTCGCTCAGTGGGTTAAGGATCTGGTGGTGTTGCGGGCTGTGGTGTGGGTCGCAGACGTGGCTCGGATCCCGTGTGGCTGTGGCTGTGGCTGTGGCTGTGGCTGTGACGTAGGCTGGTGGCTACAGCTCTGATTCGACCGCTAGTCTGGGAACCTCCATGTGCCTTGCGTGCAGCCCTAAAAAGAAAAAAAGACAAAAAGCAGGGGCTGGGGGGCTGTGTTTTCTCCCACGGGTCCGTAATGAGACTTTAATGTGGACACAGACCATGCGAAAGCTTTGTCTAATCCATATAGTCGTTTCCAACGCCATCTGCGCATTGGTTGTCTCCTCAAGAGCTCTTAAAAAATCCAAGTGCTCGCTCCCACCCCCAAGCCACCATGGTGGGTGCGGTCTGGGACTGGGCAGTGGTGTGTGTGTACATGCCATGTGCGTGTCTGTCTGTCGGTCCCCAGATGACCTCAGTGTCGGACAGCTTGAGATGGTTTATCCACTACTGTCCCCACCTTCCCAGTGTAGCTACTGGCATGATTGCTGCTCTCTGTCAATAAACGTGTGTTCAAAACTCATAGGACTTGCTGGATCTGACATTTCCTAAATGTGCTTTCTGCAATTCCTCCGTTCCGGTTTTCTATCGCTTGGTCTTGATGGACCATTGCGCAAATGTGAAAAATATGAATTGTGAATATCTCGGACAGCCTTTCGATGCCCACTCTGGCTGCCACGTTTCTCTCACCATTTTAGCTTTATTTATCCATACTGACAGTGTAATAAGTGAAGAGTAAGTTTAGATACGCACCGTGGGAAAAAAAAATTCTAGCAAACTGTGCCGGCATTGGGAATTTATTTGCTTCAGTTAACGTTTCTCTGAATATTTCATAGCTTTGAGACAATGTGGAAGCAGGGTTTATCTTTGTTCTCCACATTGATTCTCTTCGCTAAGAACGTTGAGCTCATCAGTGATGGTGAGGTGGAATTTCTTTTTATTGATAAAATCCAGCGTGTGTTTATTAATAAAACACAACTAGTATATGCCATTGAAACAAATGCCACACAGTGTGAGGTTACAGCGGCACTGATAGGACTCACTGTGATGAAGGACACGTCCTGGGTCTGTCCCACTTTGGCACAAAAGCCACTTAAAATATGGCTGTTAATGATAATGGGAAAAAATAGGAGAAACAAGAGTGTAGATAAATACATACGTATGTATAACCAAGTGACTTTGCCACACACTTGAAATTAATGCAATATTGTAAATCGACCTTACTTCAATTTAAAAAAAAAAAAAAACGGTGGTTCTTGAGGCCAAGGAACTGAGGTTCTTGTTTTATTTCATTCCAATTGATGTAAATTTGCAGTAGTGCCCCCCCCCCCTGTCAGTTGCTGCTGCCGCCTACACCCCCACTTCCGGTACCTCTGTGCACACCACTGTCCCGGAAACGAGCTCTTACAGAAGCCTCGGAAGCCTTCAGGGTCAGGCCCCTCTCCAGCATCACGGCTGTCCCTCAGCCTAGCCCCCACAGTGCCTGCCACATGAAGGACCCCGACCTGTTGCCAGCCCACCAGCTCCCTGCCTTGGCAGGTACACAGCCTGGCGCCTCCTGAACTGAGCTTGGCCACGGTTCATCCAAGGCTCATTCCATCTTGTGTTGGCTAAGATGCCTCTTCCTGCAGGGAGCCCTCCCGGCCCATCCAGGGCAGTCAAGTGTCTGTACTAGGGGGTCCCCTGTCCCCGGTGCTCCTGTTTCTGTGTTGCATCCCCAAGCCAGGTAGCACCTGGCGGGACCGTCAGCCTGTCTGCCCGGGGATAGTCTGGTGAATGAAGAACAGGAACAGGTTAACCATTCCACTGGACCCTTAGGTGGTCTCTGTCTGTGCTGCCGTCTTAAATCCTAAATTTGGTAAATGAATGAGTTTTTAGAATATCTGACTGCCTGCGCTTTAGTTACTGAATGCTCAACTTCATGAACTTGATTCATGTTTTTCTTTTTACAAGAAACACAGTCCTCTTGCTCAGAGTGCTATTCACCCACACCCTCAGGGCCCATTTTTTTTGTTTGTTTGTTTTGTTCTGTTTTTTGTCTTTTTACCTTATCTAGAGCCGCACCCGTGGCTTATTATGGAGGTTCCTAGGCTAGGGGTCTAACAGGAGCTGTAGCCGCCGGCCTTCGCCACGGCCACAGCAACGCGGGATCCAAGCCTCATCTGCAACCTACACCACAGCTCACGGCAACGCCGGATCCTTAACCCACTGAGCAAGGCCAGGGATCGAACCCGCAACCTCATGGTCCCTGGTCGGATTCGTTAACCACTGAGCCACGAAGGGAACTCCCCATTTGGTTTTTATTCACAGGCTCTGGATGACGACATTCCCACTAAGACAGTGAAAATACAGATCGGCTTGCCTTTGATAAGAGTGAATTTTTAAAGGACTTCATGTAATACTGTTTAAAAATGGGGGTGGGGTGGGGAAAGGAGTTCCCGTGGTGGCTCGGGTTAGCAAACCTGATTGGCATCCGTAAGGACGCAGGTTCAAAACTTGGCATCACTCAGTGGGTTTAAGGACCTGGTGTTGTCTCAGGCTGTGGTGTAGGTCGCAGACGTGGCTTGGGTCCCACATGGCTGTGGTGCAAGTTGGCAGCTGCAGCTATGATTCAACCCCTAGCCTGGGAACCTCCATATGCCGCATGTGCAGCCCTAAAAAAAAAAATCGTTTGTTTTAGAAAGAGTTCTCAGAGGAATGAGGTTTTAGTGGTGTTCTGTCTGTGTAGCCCCACCCTGTAGAGTGAGGCGAGGGCGCCGTCTACGCTTCCTTGCTGCCTTAATTCCGGTACTGTCCCCAATCACTGTGTCCCCACCCTGCCCATAAAAGCACAAGGAAGTCACTGAAAGCAGACTTGTAAAATGTATCAGGCACTCACCGGTTTGAACGAGGGGTGGGGGGGAAAGTTAAATGGTGCTGACCGCAGACAGAAAATTTGCTTCATGGTCACCATGAAAGACGATAATAAGCTTCTGGCGTTTGAAAACTTACGGCCAAGGCATCTCTAAGCTGTTAATAATCTGTGCGCCTCTCTGATTATTACGAGAATTAGCTAGTAAACTTAATTCTGGCTAATAGTAAATCAACCAGGTCGCTTTATACTAATTGGGATTTGGACTTGAGGTGCCTGGAGGCCATGCTTCTGGTGGCTTCAGCTTTTAGCACATGTAAAATTCTAATGTGGGAGGATGAGGGGTGGCGGGGGAACTCTGAATGCTTCATACGGCAGAAATCCTGCACCCCAGTCCTGTTCTTTTACTCTTGAGCTCCTCATTCAAAGCATGATTAATAATTCTGTTAACCTGCGGAGGGCTTGGTTATTGTTCCTCCAGCAGAGAAAGCTGGAAGCTTATAAATGAGATTGGGCAGGGAATGAATAGCTGATGCTCTGACTTTGAAGAAGGAAATGGAAACTCAGAAGCAGGCATAGATATTGAGAATCCCGCCGTCAGAAGAGTCGTGATGATGATCGTGATGGTGAATGTTAGATAAAAAGTTTCAAATTCAGCTCTTGAAGAGCTCGAATTATAGGGATGTTCAGAAATGACTTCTATCAAAGTGATTTAAAAGAGATTTGATCTTAAAAGGAAGATTCTAGAAAACTCTCTCCTGTTGGGTGCTTTGTTTTTTGACATTGCTGTAAATATGAGATGTCATTGTACTGACTCCTTTTAGAAGATGCATTTTACTGAAATTATGTTAAGTATGCACATGTTATTACGCATTTCTCCGCATAATGAAGGGTTTTATGTGCACTTGAGAGAATTCATCTTTCTATACTTTAAAAAGAATCATTTTTCTTGATTAAACAGGATAACTCTCCATAAATGCTGTAATCTGTGTATGTGCTTTGGTGAATGAAAATGGCTTTCCTGTCATTTGGCTTCGTTTGAAATTTTCATAAGGAAAATGAGGGCATCTTGATTCATTCCAAGGAGAAAATCAGAGGGAACTTTGAAGAGAAGCTATTTATGCACAGTGAATGTCAAGAAAGGCTAAAATTACTTGGGGTTTTGACCTGTCCTCAAGCTCATCTAGAACATAGACCGCAGCAAGCATTCCTTTTGGAAAACGTTATGCATGGTGATTAAAACCTTGGTATGTCCTCTACATGCCTAAGGAACCTACAGTTTACTGAGTGTTGGCATAATCACCCAGAAGACCTTGTAGAAAGGCAAGAAAATGCACAAGAGGCCACAAAACTGGACAGAATCCAAGTCATATGTCATGACGGTAGCCTAGCCGGAGGTTTGTTATGGGTTTCTAAGACACTGTTGGTTTTTGGTTTTGTTTTTTGCTTTTTGGGGTTTTTGTTGGTTGGTTTGTTTTTTATCTTAAATTTTTTTGGAGATAACCTTTTGGTTTTATCAGCCAATTCGGTGTAATTTTTCTCGATATTCTCTCCTTAGAGAAATAAGACTAAAGGTTTTGTGCTTTTACATAATTGATACACCTTTAAATAAAAAATGTGCTTGGGGGGTTCCCGTCGTGACAGAGTGGTTAACAAACCCAACTGGGAACCATGAGGTTGCGGGTTCGATCCCTGGCCTCACTCAGTGGGTTAAGGATCTAGCGTTGCCGTGAGCTGTGGTGTGGGTCACAGACACGGCTCGGATCCCTCGTTGCTGTGACTGTGGCGTAATCCAGCCCCTAGTCTAGGAACCTCCATATGCCACATGCGCAGCCCTTAAAAAAAAAAAAAAATGGGGACGAAACGACCGAAAAAAAAAATGTGCTCTACGTGTTTAGTCTGTGTATCTCTGAAGACAGAGTAATCAGTTGGCTGGTTCATAAAAGCCACTGCCCCAAATAAGGGTTTTTGCTGACTATTCCTAAGGATATACACTTTCCTTAATGAAATCCTAACATTTTCAGGGTTAGAATTTCGTATTTGGATGGGCAGCTGACAGAGAAGTTGGGTTATGTCTTCCAAGGCTGTCCAGTATGGTAGCCAGCAGCCTCAGAGCACTGTTTACAATGAAATATAACATACATGTCAGTTCCCCATTCACAGCTGTCATGTTTCAAGTTCTCAGTTGAAACACCAGCCAGATGTGACTAGTGGCTTCCCTCTTGGGCATTGTAAAGGTGGGTCTGGAACGTTCCCATCGTTTGCAGAAAGCTCCTCTGGTTAAGCACATGGCCACCACCTCCCCTTTATATATAAATGTCTTTAAAAAAAAATCGGAGATGATGCATACACTCTAATATTCCCTACCTATGCGCTGCCGACACCTCCCGGTAGAACCTCAGCTAAGAAACTAACTCCATAAGAAATGTCCATACATAAGAAATGAACTAGAAATCGATCCCAAGAACTGGCTCGTTTGTTGGCTCCCACAGACCCAAGGTTACTTGGAGAAAACAGTCATAACTCCACAATCTCAGTAATGGGTTGAATGAAGACATGCCCTTCCTATTCTCCTGATTATACTGGGGCTTCCTGGACTTGCCAGAATTATGACTCCCAGTTGTATCTGGATTGCTGACTTTCTTCCTTGCTGTCTCTTTCTGGTTATATTTGTGAGTGAAGGTTGATTCTATCGTGGATTGAGAAAGACTCTTTTTAATATTCAGAAGCTCTCCGTGTACGTCAGGGTAATTTGTGCATGCGATTAAAACCAGGCACGGGACCTGCTTTTTCATCACCACCTGCTGAATATTGATTCTCCTACCAAAGCACACATTTCGTCAGTGCACAGAGCACTCACTTTCTCTTGTTGAGGCCAAACAACTTCATTCCTGTAACAGAAATGAGTTCCCCTGGACCTGAAAGCCACATAGGGTCTATCTGATGTGATCTGATTACAGAACCAAAGATTTTTGAAAGCTGCCTCCACGTTGCTGCTTTTCGGAAAAAAAAAAATGTGCAAACGTGATTATTTCAGTATCTAAAGAGCAGTGCTGGAGATCCCGTCGTGGCTCAGTGGTTAATGAATCCGACTAGGAACCGTGAGATTGCTGGTTCGATCCTTGGCCCCGCTCAGTGGGTTAACGATCCGGCGTTGCCATGGGCTGTGGTCTAGGTTGCAGACGTGGCTCGGATCTGATGTTGCTGTGGCTCAGGCGTAGGCCAGTGGCTACAGCTCCGATTAGACCCCTAGCCTGGGAACCTCCATATGCCGCAAGTGCAGCCCTAGAAAAGGCAAAAGAAGAAGACAAAAAAAAAGAAAAAGATGGCAGTGCTCCTGTTCTGCTTGAGGTTACTCCACTCAGGAAAGCAGGTGATCTAGATGGTTGCAGTGTGTGTTTCCCCTTATCAGACTTGACAAAGCTGTTTTAATTCTGAAGGGGAAAAGAATGTACACATTGTAACTTTTTTTTCGTAAATTTGTTCTATTTGGAGATTCTCCACTGCCCAGCCCACCCCCACCCCCTCCCCAGCAAACTTGGAAACTGTCTTACTTGGAAAGAGTTCACAAAAATGGAAGAGAATAGGTTAAGTTTTGGGTCGTGAGTCCCAGCTACATCTCCTTTTTTTCCTGGATCAGCTGTTTCCCTGTTTCATTCAGAATTTTCTGAGTGTTTTCTCAAAGAGGCTCCGAGAAGATGCAGTTCTGCCTGGTGATGTCAGAGGCAACCAGAAAGCCAGGGGCCTGCCAGACATTAAAACTCGTTACCTTCCTTCTGATCTGCCCCCTTGTTCTTGCAGAAACGCAAAACCTCCCTGGATTCTGGTGGTTGTGAAAAGGGTCGTTATCTGTCCTTTTTCCCTCTGACCTTGGGGCCATCGGATGATGCGTATTTGTTCTCAGTTGCTTTTGAACCCCTTAGCCAGCATTCAGACTGCTTGCTTCCTTGTGGAGATAATCTCGTTCATACTTCAGCCGTTGACAGTCTTAAAAGCTGAAAATGATGCTTGTGGCAAAGAGCTCAGTACGGTCAGTTGCTATTTTCCCAAGATGGTGTGTGGTAATGACAGTGACTTTGGCGGGAGTCGCTCTTTGGCACCAGACTATCCCGGGTTGCATAGCGTCTCGATTGAAGCCTCTCCCTGGGCTGCTGTGTCCTCCCTGGTGGCCTCCTGGTCCCATCAGTGACCCGTATTGATTTCAGGCCGCATCTTTCTCTGTACATAAGCGGACCCTTTACTGTGCCTTAAATACCAGATGCTCCAAGCTAAGCGTGTCTGAGACTGAATAGACTTGGCCTTCCTTATCTCTAATACTGTGTTCTTGCCGCTTTTAAAATCACTGTCACTTACACCCAGCCTTACTGTTAGACTGTGGGACGTCTTTGAATTCTCCTAACCAGGCTTAGAGGAACCCCGTGGCTGGCTGGTCTTTCTGCCTCCCTCAGTTATCTCCCTTTCAACGCACCCCTCCCCTAAGACCACTCATTGATCGATTGGTTGATGAATTGATCTGTTCAGTGTCTGCCCATACCTGCTCTATCCCAGGTACTTGAATAGCTAATGAGAACCAAGCAGACTTGATACCTGCCCTTAGGGAGCTTAAGGTTTATGGCGGAGGCTTGGCAGTCAGCTAGTAAGTAGCACAGTCAAGAGTGTCAGAGTGGGAGTTCCCACTGTGGCTTGGGGGAAATGAATTTGACCAGCAACCATGAGGACGCAGGTTCGATCCCTGGTCTCGCTCAGTGGGTTAAGGATCCGGCATTGCTGTGAGCTGTGGTGTAGGTCACAGACACGGCTCAGATCCTACATTGCTTTGGCTGTGGTGTAGGCCAGCAGCTGCAGCTCTGATTCGACCCCTAGCCTAGGAACCTCCATATGCCATGGGTGTGGCCCTAGAAAGACAACAAGAAAAAAACAAAAACAATGAGAATGGAGTTTCTGTTGTGGCTCAGCGGGTTAAGAACCCAACATAGTGTCCGTGAGGATGCGGGTTCGATCCCTGGCCTTGCCTGGTAGGTTAAGGATCTGGCGTGGCTGTGGCTTAGGCCGGCAGCTGCAGCTCTGATTTGACTCTTAGCCCAGGAGCTTCCATATGCTGCAAGTGCGGCCCTAGAAAGGCGGGGGGGGGGGACGTTGAGAGAGTTATAGCTACGTTGATACATACCCAGCAAGTCATTCTTCAGTCGTTTTTCTTCATCTTTGGGATAACAGTCCAAACTCCTTAGCTCGAGTCTGGGGTTAATAGATGCCAACTATTGCATTTGGAGTGGATAAGCAATGAGATCCTGCTATAAAGCACTTGGAACTATATCTAGTCACTTATGATGGAGCACGATGGAGGATAATGTGAGAAAAAGAATGTATATATATGTATGGAGTTCCCACTGTGGCTCAACAGAAACGAATCCAGCTAGGAACTATGAGGTTGAGGGTTCAATCCCTGGCCTCGCTCAGTGGGTTAAGGATCTGGCCTTGCCGTGAGCTATGGTGTAGGTCGCAGATGCGGCTCGGATCCTGTGTTGCTGTGGCTGTGGTGTAGGCCAGCAGCTGTAGCTCCAGTTAGACCCCTCGCCTGGGAACCTTCGTATGCCACAGGTGCAGCCCTAAAATGACAGAAAAGGCAAAAAAAAAAAAAAAGTATATGTGTGACTGCGTCACCTTGCTATGCAGTAGAAATGGACAGAACACTGTAAACCATCTATAATGGAAAAAATAAAAACCATTAAAAAAAACCCCAAGAAAAACCCCTTCTTAGCTTATACACAAAGCCCTTCCTGGACCTCCTGGGATCTGCTGACGGGCTTACAGGTCTCCAAGCCCATTGTGAGCTTCCTGGGTTTCACTGAAGCCTGCGCTTCTTTGGAACATATGGGCCCTTGTTTCTTGAGCCAATTTCAATATGTTACTTTTGAGCCTTTCCTGATTTTTTTATGTGTGACGTTTCTCCTTTGTGCCCTCATAGCCTCTTGGTGTCCCCTCACTGACCATGTCACCTGCAGAACTCTTTATTTTCCCCTCCAGAAGATTCTGAGACCCTCGAGGGTGGGAATGGTGTCTTCTGTCATTCAGTCCTTAGAATCTAGCATGGCGTTCTGGCAAATACTAGGTGCTGGATATTTCTGACGGGAAGAGATGCCTACGAATGAATCATTCGCATGGGAGTGCTAACACCTGGTTTCCGCTAGCCTTCAGGCTGATGCGTAAACCCCTTTCTGGGCTCTGATGAATGAGGTTTCTGTGTTTGGTGGGGTATTGGCCCGTGTGCCGTTTAAGTTCTCTGATCCCAAGTTGTTTGCCATTACACAACTGCTTATTTTCACCCAGCTCCCAGACGTCTTAATTGGTCATGTGTTAAGGATTCCGTTTCTGAGTATTGTAGGAACTGCCGTCCCGCTGCTTTTTTCCTCTGGATGAGCCACGTGACTCAGTGGGGTCCTGTTTTATAACTGATGAGTGCTTGCGATCCTGTGCTCTCAGATAGTCAGGAGCAGCCATCCGCTACCACTGGAACCTGTGTAATTGGTGGCTCCAGTGGTAGCCAATTCCAGTGGTAGAATGTACTTTTAGGCTGTAGTTGGCTTAGGCCAAGAATTGGGAAAGCACGATGTGTCCAGTGGCCGATGGGAGCTACAAACTTGACCTGATGCATACACGCCTGAGCGTGTAAGTTCGGTCGTGACTCGTTCTCCAAAGAAAGAATTAACTTTAACGTTACGTTGACTAATGCAGAATATGGAAATGAAATGAAGCATAGATAGGAAATTCTAGAGGTTTTCCTTTTAGAAAATGGAAAACTGAGTGCCAAGCTGGAATGGGCAAGTTATTCCTACTGTGTATACATCTGGCTGCATGTGCGGTGTCTGAGACCATGTACTTAATGCGAATTCCAGCAACACCATCATGTGATGCTGGGAAAAACACACACACACACACACACATCTGTTCCCAACGAGAGATGACAAACATTTATTTGAACCGTCCTCATGCAGTAAACAGTCTGTACAATGTTGCATTGACTATTAATTTTCAGTTGGTCAGCACCTACCACATCTACTGACGTTCTTCAAGCTTTTATTATTGCCCTCTGCGAGGCACCCTGGGCTGACAACGAAGGGGACAGAATACCTGCTATCAAGGAGATCACCGTCCACGTAAAGAGAGGCTCTGAGTGCAGTGATTTCCTTGTGCTTGGTCTTCTGCAAAATTCTGGAGGAAGACCCGCTGTCCTGGAGGTTAAGTCGTCAAGGTTAATCCTGAGAGGATAAGCTGCTGCTCTCGCCGAGGGCCTGGCATCTGGGACTGTCAGCATCTATTACTGAAAGGACCCAAGGAGGTGGAATTACAATTAGCCCCTGCAGAAGGAGCACCGGGACCACCGGTGACATACTTACTGCCATCCTGGAGATGCAAAAACGTCCGTATGTGGTCACCTTTTTCTAAAAGGGGAAAGCAGGGTATTTCCTTGTGGTGCAGCTGGTTTAGGATCCAGCACTGTCATCGCAGCAGCTCGGACCACTACTCCGGCCCTGGTTCAGTCCCTGGCCCAGGAACTTCCGCCTGCCAAGGGCACCGCCAAAAATAATATATATTTTTTTTAATTTTAAAAAGTGAAAGCCATATCCACCATGCCGTGTTATGCGCGTCTTTGAGTCCCCTCAGCCTGAGGCTTACTGGGGACAGGTTACCCACTGTTGGCCCCCAGCTCAGACTGGCATCTTTGTGGCTCAGCAGGCATTCGTTTGAGGCTCCTGCAGTGTTCCGGGTCCAGGGGTAGGCAGGTGACCCAGAGGACACATCTGCTACCTTCATGGAGTTGACAGGCTTCTGAGGGGACTGGGGCCAGGAGCCAGCCCGGGGAGCACACCGCCCCTTGTTTGTGGTGGAAAAGAGAATTCACTGTGACATGGCCTTCCTGAGGCAAAGGTGAGTGTGTGTGACACACACGCACGCTATGTTCATTTCCATGCCTTACTCCTATGACCCTTAGATGTAGACGTGCATGGTGGGCTCAGCACTTTAAGGGGAAGAGGACAGTCCAGGACCCCCAAACCTTAAGTTGAGGGGATTTCGTCATCACCGTTTACAGATGGGGGCGGAGCCAGGGTCACACTCCTTTTTTTTGTCTTTTTGCCTTAGCTAGGGCCGCCCCGGCGGCATATGGAGGTTCCCAGGCTAGGGGGTCTAACAGGAGCTGTAGCCACTGGCCTTCGCCACAGCCGCAACAACGCGAGATCCGAGCCGCGTCTGCAACCTACACCACAGCTCACGGCAACGCCGGATCCTTAACCCACTGAGCAAGGCCAGGGATCGAACCCGCAACCTCATGGTTCCTAGTCAGATTTGTTTGCCTTAGATGTCGTCTTTGCTCGATACAAGAGGAACTTCATTGGGAAGGAAGTATGTCTCCGGAAGTAAATATTCTCATCACTTAGTTGTCGGGGTTATTTGGGGCTGAGACATTGACCTTCGCATTCCATCATGGACCCCGATGGTGTGTTCAGCTCAGCCGGTGTGGACGGGTTCCAGGCTTGCACACGAACTCTCATGGTGTGCACGTTTCTGCCCGAGTGTTCCTCATACTCAGCAAGGGTCTGTACCCCCAGACGGAGCGCAGTTCCCTTGGACCCCCCACCTGCCAGGTCACCCCTCCCCCGCCAGCTCCCCTCCGTCCCCCACCCCCACCCCCACCGGTCGGGGTGCGTCCCTTGTTACCCACCGCTGGTTCTCTCCCGTGTGAGGTGGGTGACTGGGCACGGCCTCTGGGTCTCGGCTCCTGGGTGCTCGGTGACACTGCCACCTCCCCCCGGGCCACGGAACAGCCCGCGCGCGCGCAGACGCTCCGAGTGGGCGGATCCGGCCCAGTTGCTCGGTGGCGTTTTCTCCGGGAGTGACCGTCTTTCAGGCACCTCGGCAGAGCCCAGTTGGAGGAGCGTCGTCGTGGGAACAATAGCGCCTGTGTTCTGCAGTTTTTCCCTCCAAAGGAGTTCTTGTAAACTTGGGTGGGTGGACGCTGAAAAGGCTTTTCCAGGAGTGGGAAGCAAAATGCAACTCTCCTCCCCCGCCGGGCCTCTTCTGTTGACGTTTCCGGCTCCTGAACAAAGCGCGGTGTGTGCCCCGGAGCGTGTGACCCTGGAAGCGTCGTCAGCCCCTTCCCCGCGTCCCCCGCGCTGTGGCTCCTGTCAGAAGGATCCGTTAGCCCGCGGGGGCGGGGGGACGAAGAGTCGCTGCAGTAGAGGGCTTCGGTATTTTTAATTAGAAACCTGAGGTTGGAATGAGCCTCCCGTTTTCCCATCCAACTGGCTTTCAGCATTTTCTTAAATTAGAGGGGCCTCTGAGGCACAGAACTTGCCAGAAAGTGTTTGGTAGGAAGGCCGCGGTGGGGGACGTGTTTGCCAAAACGTGTACCTAAATAAGAATAAGTGGGAGTTCCCGCTGCGGCTCAGTGGGGTAAGAACCCAACATAGTGTCCGTGAGGACGCAGGTTCAATTCCTGGCTTCACTTGGTGGGTTAAGGATCCAGTGTTGCCGTGAGCTGTGGTGTGGGTCGCAGACTCGGCTCAGATCCCACGTTGCTGTGGCTGTGGTGTAGGCTGGCGGGTACGGCTCCGATTCAGCCCCGAGCCTGGGAACCTCCATATGCTGCAGGTGTGGCCGCAACGAGAAAAAATTAAGAATAAATGTACCTCACTGTCTGGAAGCGCACCATGCAGTGTGCCACTAACCGCACGCGTTCACTTCAATCTGAATGAAATCTTGGCGTTCCCATCATGGCTCAGCGGAAACAAATCCGACTAGGAACCATGAGGTTGTGGGTTCGACCCCTGGCCTCCCTCAGTGGGTTAAGGATCTGGCCTTGCTGTGAGCTGTGGTGTAGGTCGCAGATGTGGCTTGGCTCCCGCATTGCTGTGGCCATGGTGCAGGCCGGCAGCTGTAGCCTCTATTCGACCCCTAGCCTGGGAACCCTCACATGCCACGGGTGTGGCCCTAAAACGACAAAAGGCAAAATAAATAAATAAAAAATAAATGAAATCTAGTTAAAGGTGCAGCCGCAAGAACTGTTTTCCAGTGCTTAGTCGCCGTTCGTGGCTCGTGGCTAACGTAGCAGCGCAGATACAGACCATCTCCATCATGGCAGAACACTGTACCGACGGTGCTGGGCCACCATATAAAGTATAAACAACCTGCAACGCATTAGCAGCTCACTCATCGTCTGAATCAACCCAAGGCCTGAGGGTAGGGAGGCGTTGAGATGCTTGAGGAAAATGTCCATTCTCGTGATGGGCGTTGGTGCAAAGTGCTCGCTGACGGCGCCTCCTTTCATCCAGATAAAGTTTGGACCTTTATCTGGCGGGTTACCCGGGTTGAGGACAGTGGTAAGTTAGCCATGCGGGTACTGTGCTCATATCTTTCTAAGGCGCTTCAGTAGAAATATTGCCTGTTTTAGTAAGAAATGAAGTCATTTAAATCCATGGAGTTACAGAATGTAGGAAGGAAAATAGAAGAGAAGGGAATCTTTAAAATCTTAACGTGTATCGATTGCTTGCCTGACTCAAAGAAAAAAAGCTAACCAGGTGAGCATTGTCACTGCTGTGGCTTGGCTTCCATCCCTCGCCCAAGAACTTGCATGTGTTGCAGGGGCAACCAAAAAAAAAAAAAAAGCATGTAGTCAATATATTCCAGAAATTGTGGGAGTTCCCTGGTGGTTCATCAGTTAGGGATCTGGCATGGTCACCACTGTGGCTCGGGTTTGATCCCTGGCCTGGGAGCTTCCACGTGTCAAGGGCCTGGCCAGAAACAGACAAGCTCGCCACGAGGTTGGCTCTCCGCTTAACCGCGAGTTGGATGGCTGGCGTCACTGCCCTGTTTGTCAGTGGCGTTTAAATAGAGCCGATTGTTTTCTTGCGTGAAGAGCAGGTGAAAGGTGGTGTTACCATGCTTTGGCCAAGGCCAGGCCCACTGGGTCAGTACTGACCAAGCTGGTCCTGGGCCTCGAGAGCAGGACCGGCCTGGGCCGGCGGGGCGGGGGGACAGTCCCCTCATAGCAGAGCTGCCCGCTGCCGCTGCCACCAGGTACATCGGGAGCCCCAAGGGGTTGCTTCAGGGGCCTGACTGCAGCCACCTGGCGGGGGTTTGGTGATTTCCAACTTGAGACCATTAAGAAGATGGGGCCGTTCCCTGAGGTGCCAGCTCCATGCCTCGGTGATTCCAGCGCCCCTGGGAGCTGCTTCCAGCTTTGGCTGTAAAGAGGCAAAAAAAAAAAAAAAAAAAGCGAACAAATGAATCTCATGGTTTGGACGGGGCTCGCAGTGACCCAAGGAAAGGTAGTCAGTAGCAAGGAATCACAGCTTCTGAGATCACAGCTGATCGAAAGTGGTGTCAAATGAGGCCGGTGGATGTTATCATGACACACAGTGACCGGAGGAGTCTGGAGGACGGCAGATCAGGGTAGGGCGGGCCCGCAGAGGCTGTCCTCTGGCTGACTGGAGGGAGGGCTGGGTGCCCGCTGGCCGAGGGGCCGGAGGGCCACTTTGTTACCCAGCTCTTTCGGCTCAGGTTCACTATTGAGTCAGCAAACCTTTACATCGTGGCTGGGCTTCCAGCTGTTTTTTGGACTGGGAGAAAAATGTGATGATCCCTTCAGATCCGCTGGTCTGGCCGGCCTTTATTCTTTCCAAAGTAGGATATTTACACGTGGAGAAACCCAGCTTGAGAAGCGTCTGTAGGCTTGAGCCGTTTCCCCCGGATGGGAGCGGCCTCAACATGCTGGTCACTGTTTCTTTCTGAGAGGGCAGAATGAACACGTGTTCAGCCGCATTGCTTTGGCCCCAGCGTACTTTCCTTACCTCTCCTCTGATCCTCCGCCTGGGCCTCGGCCTCCGTGAGGGTCGTGGGAGGCACGGCGCTGTGACACCACGGTCACGCTCGTCTTGAGCGCTGGTAGAGCAGCAGACTTCAAAAGCAGCGAACAAAGAGATTACTGGATGGCTTGGGAGAGTCCCTCATCATTTATCACGCATCCGGCAAATACTGCTAAATATTTTGATAAACTCTATTTGTATCACGCCATGCAGTTGAGGTTTTCTAGATGGCATATTACTTAGTTTAAAAAAAATAAGTAAAAGCTGAAAGGTGAAAGCAATACTCTCCCCACCTGCTCCGCAGTGGGAGTCATTGCAGAGAAGGTCATAACGAAATAGCTGCAAACCCAGCCCTTGGCAGGAAGGTGGGCGGTGGAATGGCTTCGGGAGAGTGTGTGTGTTCAAAGGTTAGTACCAAAGACTGTTTTGAGATGGAGGGCTTTTTTTTTTTCTTCCTCTTTTGGCAGGAGTGAAAAGCATTCCATTCTTCCCTGAAATTTATGTCCATGAACTTTTTTTTTTCTTTTTTGGGGGGGGCACCTCCTCTTCTCCTTATCAAAAAGGCTGTGTTGGTAATTTAAATGAATGGAATCAATATCTTGGGTTCCTCCCTGATATACATCAGTATTCCTTCCAAACAGTCCTAGTGAGTGGTTCTTTTTAAAGGGCAACAGTCATAAATTGATCTTGATTCCATTGCCAAGTCCAGTTGAGTCCACCAAGTCTACTGCTGCAGGAGCAGTGGGTCAAAAGAGGGTGGGCAGCTCCCCTCTGGGTGGCCTTGTTGGACGTGGTGAGGACACGGGGGCAGCAGAAGTGATCGAGGTTTGCTGACCTTGCCGCTGGGGGAGTGGCAGCCATTTGGATTTCCCGAGGCTTGCTGGATCACTACCTCTGGTTCACCTGTTGTGCTTATAAACTGCGGATTTCTGCGTTAGATGACCTGTGAAAGCACGGATGCTCTTCAGATAAGCTTCACGACCCAGGCCGCCCTCTCTGCCTCCATATCGTGCTGGCTGGTGAGTCAGTGCATGAACCCTATTTGACTTGCTGATCTTGTTCGGCTAAGCCTCATGGTCTTAATGGATGGTTTAGGGAATAAAGAGACCTTCAGAATCGTTTTTCTACCAGGTTGAAACATAATCCAGAAACAGAGGTCAGTTTGGTTTTGTTAACATCCATGTTAATGAGGGCATTCTGCATATCAAATAACACGCTAAAACGCTTTATGTGGTGATGGAGATTGCGGTGTGGGTGTCTGTGCGGGACCGTTTTCTAGGACCTTTTTCTCCCCATCTTTAAAAAAGATTTTAGTTTTTGCATTCTTAAAATTGATAGACAAAATGACAGGGAAGTCGCTGGTGCATTCAAAGCCCAAGAAAGAGCCCTGAGCATGAATGACCTTGGCGGCTGCTTAACCTCTAGCCTAGGGCTGTGTAGACCAGCCGCATGGGAGATTCGCCTGGGGTGCTTTTTGAAAAGAAGGCTGAAGCCCACACTAGGCTAATTGAATCAGTCTCGGTTCCGAGCATCAATACGTTTCAAAAACGCTCTCCATGAGGTCTTAATGCACGTCTGACTTAGGCTAGAAGATCTGTGCCCGTGGTTTCCACATCTGTAAAATCCCTGTATCACCTCCTTGATTTCACCCGTCGACTTCTGCACCCTCATCTCCATCACTCCCCCCCGCCCTCCCACAGGCTGCAGGCACCCCTGGGACAGGCCCTTTCTACCTTTGTGTTCACACAGTTTTCTACCTCAGTCACTCCTCCCGCACTCTCTTCCCATTTTGGCTCTGCACAAAATTGCTGTCCCTCTAAAAGAATCCCGTTTATTGCTCCTTCCCTGGCTAAACCCCCCCTTTCCTCCTCAAGGCGGACTTGGCACTCTTGCGTTTGCGTGGCCAGTGGCAGATCAGCCCACTGCTCTTCACGGGGTATCCCCCATGCCCAGCACGATCTGTGTTCAAAAAGCGTTTCCTCGTGGGTGATGGATTGGCGGTACCCGCCTTTCCTTCTGAGATGCTGAGCCAGTGTAAAGCAGTTTACACACATAAGGTGGCTTATGGCTATTATCGGTCTTGCTCCTTCAGTGACAGCCAGGGGCTGGTCAGTTGCCTCCGTTCTGTAGACTGTACTCCTCCTCAGGTCAGTTCGGGACGCCGTGCTTTATTTACTGTTTAGAATATGATCAGGTTGCCATCCAGGTGAGGCCGCAGCCCCCGGTCAGGGAGGACAGGAGGATGCAGGGTCGCCCTCCCCGCGGTCCCACTGCCAAGTGCAACTCCGCGAATCAGTGGGAGCTAATGAGATGATGGGTTTGCCGGGGGCAGCATCTCCCTAATTCCAAAACCTTGTCTAAATAACCGAGCCGCCCGTGAACTTGTATTATGTGGACTTAACGTCTCTCAAAGCCATCTGTGAGCCATGGTCTTGAGAAGCAATTATGCTGCAGGTGTGCAATAGAAATGAAGTAATGGCTTAATTATTTGGTGAAGCAGCAGGCGTTTTGGACTGGAGGCTGGCTGCACAAACTTCCCAGGCTTTTTTCTTCGTGCTATTTTGTTCCTTGGAATTTTAGCACAACCTGGAGAGAAAATCGTTGGGACCGCAGCCAGCTGCACGTACAATAACCTTAAAAAGTCAGCTTGTTCCTTATTTAAATCATAAGTTCTGCCTTTTATTGCTTCTGTGGGGGAGGGGCTGCGGGTGGGGTTGTGTGTTTCTGTATCCTCTGAAGCGTAGGCAGAATTTGGGTATTTGTGTATGTTGGAGGAAGCAGGCTTCTTTCATCTGATTTTCAGAAGGTCCTGTGGAGTCCGCACACAGAGGAATGAGAGTATTGAATGTGGCTTTATGTTTCTCTGAAGTTGTCAGTTGTGTATGAGAGTTAAAGATAGATGTTGAATGAGTTTGTCTTCTTCTATGACATAGAAGTAGATCTCCAGAGCTTCCATTGTGGCTCACTGGTTAACGAATCCGACTAGGAACCATGAGGTTGTGTGTTCGATCCCTGGCCTTGCTCAGTGGGTTAAAGGATCCAGCGTTGCCGTGAGCTGTGGTGTATGTAGGTCGCAGACGCAGCTCGGGTCCCACGTTGCTGTGGCCGTGGCGTAGGCCGGCGGCTACAGCTCCGATTAGACCCCTAGCCTGGGAACCTCTATATGCCGCAGGTACGGCCTTCAAAAGACAAAAAAAAAAAAAAATAGATAGCCATCAGAGGCCTGTCCGTTTCTAAATTAGCCATGTTCCTGTATCTTGCTGGCCATTGTCCTACGCATTTGCATTTTGACCTTGACATTTCTGATGAGGGCTGCTAGAGAGGTGGAGAACGAAATGAACCACAGAGCAGGGTGTTAAGAAAAAGGCTGATCCAGGATTTCCTCGTAAGGCTGTGTAGGCTGTGTAGGGCTCCTCGGCCCCAAACCTGTGCCACACGGTGGCCCTGGGTGTACCCCACCCTTTTCGAGCACCGATTCATATACCAGGCGCTTTGTACGTACTTTCATTTTTAGTCCTCACATCCGCATTTTGAAAAAGGCTTGGTTACCCCCACATTACCAAAGAAAAGTGAAGAAACATCCTGCCGTATGGCGACAGCCCGTTACCATGCAGTAAGAGGGACGGCCCTGGGGTGCCCCCATACCTGCATACCAAGAATTTGTCACATTTAACTGACCGGCCTAGAAAACACAGAACCCAAAGCGGTAGATAGAGCCTCAGGCGGACCTGCACTTCATCATCAGTCTGTATGAGAGATTCGGTTAGGGTGTAACCATCAACTTCTTTATTTTGGGTTTACCCATGGGTTTCAGGTATTTTGAGTTGGTTCTGCTGGCTGTTTCCAGGAATAAGCAGACTCCTTGTTTTTTTTTTTTTTTCCTGTGTTGATGCTGTTGACTTCTCACTCGGAGTCTTTTCTTCATTAGACATTGATTAATTCTCTGGTTATGTGTGTACGTAAGACTTCAGGCTTGGTGCTCAGTGAGACCACCAAGCCGGAGGGGGTGGGCTACCAGAGGCGGAGGGATCCCTCTTAGGTGCCGTCTGGCTGGAGGGGTGGGTGGGAAAGGGGCCTTCAGTCAGGAGGGCCCTGGGCAGGCCCGGGCAGGACAGCAGCCACAGTCGGCAACTTCAGAAAATACCGATTCTGTTTTATTTAAAAAGAAAACAGAAATTGATTTTAGTTCTGCGTTAGAAAGGAATACTTATTTCTGTCTTCAAAAAAAAAAAATTGAATCCAGTTGTCTCTTGGGGTTAAGGAACCTGCATTGTCACTGCAGCAGCTTGGGTTGCTGCTGTGGCTCAGGTTTGGTCCCTGGCCTGGGAACTTCCACAGTGCAGCCAATAATAATAATAACAACAATAATAGGATCCAAAGAAAGTCGAGAGAAGGAATAGCAATTTTACCATGCCTAGTTGGCCATCGTTATAAAATTTTGGTGTCCATTTTTCTTTGCCTAGAACATCCTATTAATACTGACCTTTGGTAAGAGCAGCCTCTTCTCTTCCTACCATCTCTGCCATGCGCTGAGGAGGAAGGTACCAGCCAAAAGACCTAGAAGCATGCTCTGGCCAGCTCCCTTTGAAAGCTGGATCCCGGCAAATAATGAAGATGTAAGGGCCACCTGTTGAAGGTGGGACTTGGGCATCGTGTGTTCAAGTGCTTTGTGTGTGTGCGTGTGGAGTTAGGCCCCTGAGGGGCAGCATAACGGCCACGGAAGGAAAAAAATGTGAATAAAGATAAGGTCCCTCCCCAAAGAATTGCCTTAGTCTTAACTCCGGGAATCAACTTGGAAACTGGAATCCACAAATTATAAGAACTCACACAGAGCATCCTTGCTTCCTTCTTTTTCTGTGAGCAGCCTTAGCAAGTAGTGTGATTCTTATTATCATTCCATTCGAGAGTTTAAGAACATAGAGAAAAACGGTGTTTGGTGGAGCAGCGTGGCTGCTGTCCATTGTGATGGCATGTACAGAAAAAGGTTTGCTGAAATCCTTGCTACTTCAGTAACCAGTGCATTTGGTTCTGGCTCTTTACTATTTTATTTTTTTCTTTACTTTTTTAAACAGTTCTTCTTTGCTCTATGTCCGCTTCCTAGATGATCTGTTGCCCCTGGTGCAGAGTGCTAATCACTTAGGACTGAATCCTTAGCCAGGAGCATTGAAAATTTCCCCTTCTAAATTCCCGTAGTGCCTCAGCTGTAATGAGCCTGACCAGTATCCTGGAGGACGTGGTTTTGATTCCTGGCCTCGCTCAGCGGGTTAAGGATCTGGCTGTGGTGTAGGCCGGCAGCGGCAGCCCTGATTCGACCCCTAGTCTAGGAACTTCCATATGCTTTCCTAAAAAGGAAAAAAAGAAAATTTCCTTTTCTGAGCTCATCTTTGAATAATCTGTAACGTTCCCCCTGGTACTCTTTTAAGAACTTAAAGGTAACTCCCTCGAGGTCCCCAGAGTGTGGCAAGAACCCCAACAAACACAGCTTCTGCCCCCACTCTTGCCCCAAGAGCACTGTATCTCGATTAAGATATTTATGGAGGCAAAGAGGAAATAGGTTTTAGGTTGCAAGTGCTGGCACGAGGGGCCAGTCGTCCGGGCTGCCTTCCTGGTTTGGTGAGGGCATCGGGCTTTTCTGCGCTTGGTCCCTTGGCCATCACTGGGCACGTGTTTTTAGGGTCCTGGGCCACCGTGACCTGTGTGGGCCCTGTTTCTCTCCAGACTGGACAGTAATTATCCCAAGTCACATTATCTTATTTCGAGAGTCTGTTCTTTGAATGGCAGTGCAGGGAGATGGGCGGATATTCGGGATCCCTTATGTTAGAGCGTCCGGGCTGTGTGTAAATTAAAATCTTTTTTGAGTGAGTTGAAATCTTATATAAAAGAGTAATTATTAAAGCATGTACAAAATCGATTTTTTTTTTTTTTTTATGGCTCCACCCGCGGCATATGGAGGTTCCCAGGCTAGGGGTCTAACAGGAGCTGTAACCGCAGGCCTTCACCACAGCCACAGCAACACTGGATTCGAGCCGAGTCTGCAACCTACACCACAGCTCACGGCAACGCCGGATCCTTAACCCACTGAGCAAGGCCGGGGATCGAACCCGCAACCTCATGGTTCCTAGTCGGATTCGTTTCTGCTTGTGCCATGACAGGAGCTCCCAAAACGGGTTCTTTAAATGTTAACTGTTTCTGTGTTCTGGCAGTGTCATCCTGTCTGTTGGCCTCATCAGAGCTGCTGTCTCAACAGCTGGGGAGGCCACTGCCCCGCTTGTCCAGTGGGGCCAACTCTCAGTGTTCCCTTTGCACTTGTTTGTTTTTTTTTTTTTTAATAAAGCAAAAGGCAGAACAGCATCGTTCATACTTTATTTTTTACCCAATGGTGGTTTTGAGCCTGATGTGATGCTCTTAATATTCAGTCATTTCTTTGAAAAAAGGCTTGTCCAAAAAAGGTGGCCTTCTCAGGTGCCGTGACTTCTGGGTTTCATGCTGCCACTAAGCAGGAGCTTTGCGCCCTGAACCTTAGCTCAGACCCCATTAACTCCTCCGAAACGGCAGGGCCTCAGCCTCGGTGATGTCGTGGGTCTCTCCAGCCCTGAAATTGATGATTCTGTAATTGATCTAGACCAGCGGTCCTCGACTCGGGGCCATTTGGTAACATCTGCAGACATTTTGGTGGTTTTCTTCTTTTCGTTCTGGTCACAGCCACAGCCTGTGGGAGTCCCTGGGCCAGGGAACAAATCCGAGCCACAGCTGTGGCGACACCGGATCCTTAACCCACCGCACGGGGCCAGGGATCCAACCGAGCGCAGCGATGACTGGAGCCACTGCAGGGACAGTGTCGGATTCTTAGCCCGCTGTGCCACAGTGGGAGCTCCAGGGTTTTGGTCGTTTTCTTAAGGGCATTTAGTGGGCACAGGCCAGGGGTGCTGCCAGTGATCGTACGATATGGCAGCCCCCTCCCACGAAGGATTAGCCACCTAAAACGTCACTCGGGATGAGGCTGGGAAATTCCCACGTGGCGGAAGCTGGGCAGGTGCAGTGCCGTGAGCCCTGCCTTCTCAACGAGTTTTTTTCTCTCCTTTGAGTTTACAGGGCTTCGCCGGCTCGTGGACCCCTTTAAAATTTTGATTTACTGTGGACTCAGAGGGTTCTGTAGGGCGAAGCAGCAGAGGAGCTTGCTTCCAGGATAAGCCTGACGGGCCTGATTCAAGGAAGCAGACTGAAAACTGTCCTCTGAGCAAAGCCAGGGCCAGGCAGGGCGGTTGCCCAGAGCAACCTCTTTAAGGGCCACCGGCAAGTGTGAGAAACCCGGGGTCGCCACAGACACGGAGGTGTCGGTTTTCTGAGCCACCTTAAAAACGTGTGGCGCGTTTTCTTCTCTCATTTAGAGTTTTCCTGGCAGTAACTTTGAAACCTGGCATTTGTTTACGTTTCCATATTTCCAGTACATTTCTGGGACTTGGATTGTTAAAAGCTTAGCGCTTTCTAGGCTGGAGTGTTATCACTTAATCTTCCTAGGGGCTCATGCGTGAAGACGAGGCACTTCAACAAAATAATGTGATTGCATAAACCTTTTGGCAGCCTTTTTTGGGGGGAGGGAAGACAGGGGGGAACAAGCCAAGAAATGGTGGGACATTGAAAACACACGGAGGAAGACTTAAATACTGTTTACGGTCCAGATGTTTTTCTTGTTTATTTATGTGCATATGTTACTCAGAGGCATATGGCTCCGACCTCTTTAAAGAGCAGAAACTGAAAACTGTCCTCTGAGCAAAAGCCAGGGCCAGGCAGGGCGGTTGCCCAGAGCAACCTCTTTAATTAGGGTGACTGGATTTCACAAACAAAACCTGATCAGCCCAGCTATGGTCATTAACATTCGCAGACAAACATTCTTTTCCCTGAGGAAGCCAGATTCCTTTTAAGGGAAACTTAACTGTAGACACACCTCCATGTTGACCCAAATACAGACCCTCTCTGTACCCTTCCTGAACTCCCCTGCTGAGAAGCAGGGAGCAAAAAGGAACTTTCGATGCTTTGGGTTCAGCTGCCCACATTTTTTTTTTTTTTTCCTGGCACAAAAGCGGGGGCCGGCCAGTTAACGATGACTGTACTCTTTGATGGAAAGCCGTAATCACACCTCCAGAACACCAGGGCAGGTGCACTTGAAGAAGTGCATTGCTGCCACGTCTGTAGATGCTCTTGTAAGTACCAAGTGCAGGTTGATGGTTGTCATTTTGCCTATATCAAGGGATTGACTTGTATCTCACATTCAGTGCTCCACTCCCCAGTTGCTGCATCTCCCCCTCAACTCCCGAGCACACACCATTTTTTTAAACCACTGCAGCCATGAATCACTAAAGACAGTCCCTCTTGCTTTCCCCAAGCCACTTCTCCCTGACCGCGGGCAGATCTGGTTTGCCAAACCTCATCCTTAAGGGGCATGGTCAGGCAAGCACCATCTGATTTCCCCGTTCCCCGGACAGGTAGAGAAAAATGTAAGCTGAGAAATAAGGACCAACGTCTCCAAGATCTCAGGGCAAAACCCTACTAGTTAGTTCTCAGTATTGGGATACATATGTCCTCTTGAGAATGAGGCGGTCAGGTAGCCTAGTTGACATGGACCTGGGCTGGAAGCACGAGGAGTCTGACCTGCAGCTGGGGGTGCTTTGAAATCAAGGTGGTAGAGATTAAGGCCATAAGCTCATCTGGGTACATGAGAAAAGAAGCCTCAGAGTCTCGGTGTGGGGAGCCACTGGGACAAAAACGAGCTGGGGTGCCTATGTGGTATCTGCTCCAAGTCTGGGGTGACCAGCTGGCCCAGTGGCAATTCTTTTTATTTCCCTTGGACTTGCTGTCTGGGTATCAGGCTCTTGACTGTAAAGGGAAATGCAGTAAAATTTACCTTGATGGGGTATTCTCTGCATGTATAAACCTCAAAAAGCATTATGCTAAGTGAAGAAAGCCAGGTCCAAATGACTGCATGTTGAAGCGAGTTCATGAAGGCAGAAGGTGGATGGCTGTCTGGATTGGGGAACAGGACAAACTAGCTGAAGGGAATGTCTAAAGGAGATGGAAATGTTCTAGAACTGGGTTGTTAATGTCGACATCACCCTAAAAATTTACTAAAAATCATTGAATTGAGCACTTAGAATGGTTGAATTCTATAGAATGTAAATTATATACTGTTCAGTTTTTACTTTGGGTTTTGTTTGGGGGCTTGTGTTGAGTTCCAACAAAAAGATGTCTATAGAATGGACTTGGTCTCCATGACCTTAATTCCAGCTTCAGAGAGTTCCCGTCGTGGCTCAGTGGGTAAAGAACCCGACTAGTAACCATGAGGCTGTGGGTTCGATCCCCGGCCTCGCTCAGTGGGTTAAGGATCCGGTATTGCCGTGAGCTGTGGTGTAGGCCGTGTGTGAACCAGCGCCTCTCCTGGCGATGGTGCAGCGGATCATCACGTAGCTTTGTTTTTGCTCGTTTGTCTGTTTTGGCCACACCCGTGGAATATGGAAATTCCTCAGCCACAGATCAAACCCAAGCCGCTGCAGTGACAATGCTGGATCCTTAACCTGCTGCTCCACAAAAGAACTCCATGTAACTTGGTTTTAAACAGTAACCTCAGGAGTTCCCTGGTGGCTTAGCAGGTCAAGGATCCAGAGGTGTCGTTGCTGTGGCTCAGGTCACTGGCTGTGGCATAGGTTTGATCCCTGGCCTGGGAATTTCTACACACTGCGGGCACGGGGCGGAGGGAACAGTCTTTATCTGTTTGTTTTTTTTTTTTTTTTTATAAACAGCAAAACCAGTATTTATCTGCCAAGAAATAGAATATTTAAACAATTTCTTTATTGAAATATAGTTAATTTATAATGTTTCTGGTATACAGTAAAGTGATTTGTTACACATACGTGTGTGTGTATGGTATTTTTAAAGTACACTTGAACTGTTGGTTGAGATTTTGTTTTAAATTTCCTGTTTGGGAAGGATCTTAGGTGATCCTTCCTCCGGCTCCAGCCCCTCTGCAAAGGAGTCCCAGGCGTCCTTGGGGATGGATCAACCCATCCTCTTTCCCAGTTGCCTGAGAAGGAGCAGTTCAAGGGCAGGGGCCAAAATCCCTAGGAATTGTCCGGGTTCTGGGAGTGGGGAGAGGGTTCCTTTTGCGAGGACTGTGGAAGGTTGGGGAGGTGGTTAGCAAGGAGACTGGCCTTGGGATCTGCGAATAACATCAGTGACAGTTGTTACAGGAGAAATCACCCCACTCACAGAGCAGCAGCAGCGACACCGGATGCTGAACTTGCGCTGTGGGCCTGGCGCCCGCAACGCACCTTTGACACGGCGGAGTTTCGGCCTTGACAGCAAACCTGCAAGGGGAGTTGTATGAGCCTCCGGTTACAGACAAGGAAACCAGAGTCCGGGAAGGTCAATGCCATGTCAAGGTCACAGCTGAGGAGCAGCTCAGTGGGGTCTTATCCCAGGCTTCCTCACTGCAAAGAACTGTGATTGCCTAAGTACCGGAGGCCCGACCCCTCCCCCAACCCTGCTCCTTTTGCGAATTTCGACCTTTAAAATGTTGAGCGTCTTTGAGTTCTGTGACAAGCTCCTTTAACCTTTTTCTACCACCTAAGCGCAAGGAAAAGTGACAGACGGCAAATCGGGTCTGTGTGTGTGTGTGCGTGTGTGGTGTTGGTAGCTTGTGTGTGTGTGGGTTTGTGCGTGTGTTGAAGAAAAGCATGGCGTCTATCACAAGGGACCAAGCAAGGAAACAGGCAACAAATCCCCAAAAGGCCTTAACGCCCCCATGGCTTTCAGGGAAGGGTTTTTGTTGGTTGGTAATTTTTTTCAATTGAAGTCTAGTTGATTTACAGTGTTGCGTTCATTTCTGCTGTACAGCAAAGTGATTCAGTTGCACTTATGTGTGTATTTCTTTTTTAAATGTTTTGCCTCTCAGGTTTCTCAAAGGACACTGAATATAGTTCTTCGTGATACCCAGTAGGACCTTGCTGTTTGTCCCCTCCGTGGACAACAGCTGACCTCTGCTAACCCCAGCCTCCCACTCCATCCCTCTCCCAAGCAATGACTTTCAAAATGGGCAGCTGACCCGTTTTTACTAGGGCAATCTTCTCTTCCTAAGAGAAAGTTTTAAACGTAGCTCTTGACTCCCGGAGAGAAGTCGTCCTTCAAAAAACTGAGCTCTGATGAGCAGGACTGGCCGTCAGCGATGACAGGTTTGCCTTTCAGATTAAGCACTGTTTTTAGGATGGCCTTGGCTAAGTTGCCAGGGTTCCTGTTTGGTCTCTAAATTGTAAGGATTAGACATGGAGAAAAGATACATTTCTTCCAGCGGTTTAGTTCTCATCTTGACGATGTGCGAGGAAACTCTGGAATGTTCTTTTTCACTTGAAAAGAGGTTCGCGTAACTCAAGTGGGGTAACCCGGTCACTCCGGGCTGTGGCAGGGTTGGTGTTTGGTTTTGGTTTAAGCAGGAGGATTTGGAAGACAGGGACGTTACTTAGAAGCAGGAAGTTGAGAAAACAAAATGCGCATCTCTTGCGCAAGAGCAAGGGCGTATTTTGACACAGGGCAGAGCTGGGCACGGTTCTCCAGTCCCTCCTGGCGCTCCTCCTCCGCCTTCTCTCTGGGCCGGCGTCACCAGCTCACCTGCTGTGGCGGCGCTGTTGTTAGTTGTTACTGACTTGACCGCAGGCAGAATTTGGGTGAAGGAGGAGTGGATGGAATTTCTCGTGGGCTGGTGGGGAAGGCCAGCTGCTTCGGGTTGGTTGAGTGGTGCCCCCAGCAAAAAAGGCACGTTGACGTCCTGAGGTGCCTGTGGCTGGGACCCGGTTTGGATAGAGGGCCTCTGCAGCTGCAGTTAAGACGGTGTGAGCGCAGATGAGGTCGCGCCAGAGGAGGGCGGGTCCTCCATCCAGAACGACGAGCATCCGTCTAAGAAGAGACACACCAGGGACGGGCCCGCGGAGACGGAAGCGGAGAGGGAAGCCGTGAGTCCACAGCCCGCGGCCGCCAGCGATCGCCGTCGGAAGGAGGCCGTCGCCCTCAGCGTCCCCGGCGGGAACCAGGCCTGCCCGCACCTTCATTTCAGACCTCTGACCTCCTGAGCCGGGAGAGGAGAAGTGTGTCGTTTCAGGCCACCCGATTTCTGGTACTTTGTCACAAGGAGCCGTAGGAAACCAGCACACAGGCCTCCCACGTGAGGCTGCTGCGGACACTTATTTGTACCGCACCCCCCTCGGGGCTTTGAGAGACTTCTGCTTTGTCCCACTTAACCCCGCAGCGTGAACCCAGCGTGCGACAAAGGGGAAAGTGGGCTCCAGGAAGAGAAATGTGGAAGGCGTAGCCTTGCCCGCCGCCGGGAAGGGGAGGAGGCAAAGGACGCACCAGCCTCCCTCTTCTGTCCGCTTACACTTGCCCACCGCCCCCACCGAAGGTCCTGTCATCTTTCACTTTGCTTTTTTAAATTTATTTTTATTTTTAAAATTGCTTTTATTTAAGAAAAGGTTTTGGCCACACCCTCCGCATGTGGAAGGTCCCGGGCCAGGGACTGAATCCAAGCCACAGCTGCGACCCGAGCTGCTGCAGCCTGGATCTTAACCCACTGAGCCGCAGTGGGAACCCCCACGCTCCACTTTTAGGAACGGATATTTACTTCAGGAATAAACAGCCTTGAAAGTCATCAGGGTCTAAACAAAGACTGGACTTGGGACTGGGAGAGTCATGTGCTGGCAGCGCCTCCTTTTTGCCCTGTGACCCCCATCACCCACCCACCCAGGCACCCCCCGCCCCGGGCACCAGCCTCCCCTGGCCACAGTGTCCGCGAGTGTGATGCACTGGTGTGGGTCCGCCGTCCTGTTTGGTGAGAAGGGTGTGTATGTGTGTGCAGCTGATTCAGACCCAGACCAGGGAGGGGTAAGTACCCTTGAGGTTGAACCCAGCTGGCGCCCTCCACGTGCCACGAGAAGGCAGCCGTTAAACACATTCTCCTCGCTGGGAAAGTGAAAGGAACGAACATTTTCCCAAGAGCCTACTGTACATCTGGTGCTCTGCTGGGCACCAAAATGTATTACTTTATTCAATCTTTAAAAAGCTGTGGTGCAGGAGTCCCTTGTGGTGCAACGGGTTAAGGATCTGGTGTTGTCACTGCGGTGGCTTGGACTGCTGCTGTGGCACAGTTTCAGTCCCTGGACTGGGAGCTTTCATATGCTGTGGGTGCAGCCAAAAAAAAAGAAGGGAAAAAAAGATGTGTGTGTGTGTGTGTGTGTATATATATATATATATATACACACACATACATACATACATACACTCAATAGAATATTACTCAGACGTGAAAAGTGAAATAATGCCATTTGCAGCAACATGCAATTTACTAGAGATTATCATACTAAGTAAGTCAGAGAAAGACACCATGTGATATCGTTTGTATTTGGAACCTAAAGTACGATACAAATGAACTTACAAAACAAATTAACAGACATAGAAAACAAACTTAGGTTACCAAAGGGGAAAGGGGAAAGAAGGGGTAAATTTGGAGCTTGGGATTAACAAATACACACCACTACACGTGAAATAGATAACCAGCAAGGGCCTGCTGTACAGCACAGGGAGCGATATTCAATAGCTTGTAATAACCTGTAATGGAAAAGAATCTGGGAAAAACTAGATTTGTATGTATAACTGCATCACTTTGACGTAACCTGACACCAGCAATATTGTAAATCAACTATATTTTAAAAAGAAATGAGTTCCCATTGTAGCACAGTGGGAAATGAATCCAACTAGGAACGATGAGGTTGCAGGTTCAATCCCTGGCTCTTGCGCAGTGGGTTAAGGATCCGGCGTTGCTGTGAGCTGTGGTGTAGGTCGCAGACGCGGCTTGTATCCCGTGTTGCTGTGACTGTGGTATAGACTAGCAGCTACAGCTCCGATTCGACCCTGGGAACCTCCATATGCCGCAGGTGCGGCCCTAAAAAGCAATAAATAAATAAATAAAATATATAGGAAAAAAAGCTACTTGCAAGCAAGGGATTTTTCGTAGTGCTTCCAAAGTGACCTAATAATTAAAATTTCCCCCAGATAATTCCTACCTCTTAGGTTAGACGAGGTAAGGTACGTAAGGTGTGGCAGACCTTGGTGATCTCATGGGCTCGGTTGCAAAGCATCTCAATAAAGTGAATATTGTGGTAAGGCGGGCGAGTCCTGTGAATGTTTTTGGTTTCCCTGTGCGTGTCCAAGTTGTGTTTACTTCATACTGTAGTCTGCTGACTGTGCAATAGTGTCCTGTCTAAAAAAAATACTTATTTAAAAGACTTTATCTGGAGTTCCTGTCGTGGTGCAGTGGTTTACGAATCCGACTAGGAACCATGAGGTTGCGGGTTGGATCCCTGGACTTGCTCAGTGGGTTAAGGCTCCAGTGTTGCCGTGAGCTGTGGTGTAAGGTCGCAGGCACGGCTTGGATCCTGCGTTGCTGTGGCTGTGGCTTAGGCCGGCAGCTGTAGCTCCGATTAGACCCCTAGCCTGGGAACCTCCATATGCCACAGGTGCAGCCCTTAAAAAAAAAAAAGGCAAAATAAATAAAGACTTTATTTAAAAACACTTTATTTCCAAAAAATGTTATCCATCGTCTGGGCAAGTATTAAGTGTTGTGCTGGTGGAGGGTTTGAAATATTTTAAGAATGACCAAAATGGGGCAGAGACACAAAGTAAACAGAATGCACTTAGAAAATGCTGCCCATGGACTTGTTCCGGGCAGAGTTGGCCCCAGTGTTCAATTTGTAAAAAACAAAAAAACGAAATACTGAAACAAAACAAAAAAGCCCAGGCAAAGCACAGTGAAGCAAAACGCAATAAAAGGAGGTGTGCCTGTACCTGATGCAATTTGCATCATTCAGTAGGTTCTCAATAAGTGCTAGTTTTTCTTTATTTTTCGATTATAGCTGGTTTACAGATTTCTGTCAGTTTTCCAGCTGCATAGCGTGGTGACCCAGTTATACATACATGCATGGATTTGTCACAAGTGATTAGACATAGTTCCCGGTGCTATACAGCAGGATCTCCTTGCTTTTCCATCCCAGAGGCAGTAGTCTACAACTGTTAACTGCAGACTCCCATCGCATCCCACTCCCTCTTGGCAACCAAAAGTCTGTTCTCCAAGTCTGTGATTTTCTTTTCTGTACAAATGTTCATTTGTGTAGTATATTAGATTCCATATATGTGATATCATATGGTATTTGTCTTTCTCCTTCTGACTTGCTTCACTCAGTATGAGGGTCTCTAATTCCATCCATGTTGCTGCAAATGACATTATTTTATTCTTTTTTATGCTGAACAGTATTCCATCATGTATATATACCACATCTTCCTAATCCAATCATCTGTCAGTGGACATTTGGGTTGTTTCCATGTCTTGGCTATTGTGAATAGTGCTGCAATGAACATGCGTGTGCAAGTGTCTTTTTCAAGGAAATTTTTGTCTGGATATATGCCCAAGAGTGGGATTGCTGGGTCATATGGTAGTTCCATGTACAGTTTTCTATGGTACCTCCATACTGTTTTCCATAGTGGTTGTACCGGCTTACATTCCCACCAACAGTCCAGGAGGGTTCTCTTTTCTCCACACCCCCTCCAGCATTGGTTGTTTGTGGACTTATCAATGATGGCCATTCCGACTGGTTTGAGGTGGTATCTCATGGTAGTTTTGATTTGCATTTCTCTAATCATCAGTGATGTTGAGCATTTTTTCATGTGCTTGTTGGCCATCTGTATATCTTCTTTGGAGAAATGTCTCTTCAGGTCCTTTGCCCATTTTCCAATGGGGTGGTTGGCTTTTTTGCAGTTGAGCTGCATAAGTTGTTTGTATATTTTAGAGGTTAAGCCCTTGTCAGTTGCATCATTTGCAACAATTTTCTCCCATTCGGTAAACTGTCTTTTAGTTTTCTTTTTGGTTTCCTTTGCTATGCAAAAGCTTGTCAGCTTGATTAGGTCCCCTTGGTTGATCTTTGCTTTTATTTCTGTTGCTTTGGGAATAAGTGCTAGTTTTTCTTTTCTTGACCTCCATAAATCTCAGAATCAAATCATAGAATGTAAGGAACAGTGATGTCTAAATGCTGTTTTATATTCTTCAAAGTACTGTTGTTAATTTTACCATTTCAAGATAGCTCAAGACTGGGGGGGGGGCGGAGTCGGTGGAATCTCGTGTCATTTGCTGGGGCTGCAGTTAGTTGCTGTAAGGAAATCTCAAACGGAGGCTGGCATTTGCTGGGGCGACCTGGCCACTTCTGGGGATGAAGGCAGGTCAGATTAGGGAAGAGAGCCCAGCAGACCACGGTCACTATCTTGTGTTTCGCTGCCGTTAAGAGGAACTTTCTGTCTTCCTGGGGCCTCAGATTGGAGGCAGCAGATGGCGGGCGGATTTGGAGTGGGGAGTCTGGAAGAGCACCAGGGCAATGGGGGGGGGCACCGAGGGCACAACAGCAGATGGATGAAAGGGGAGCGGAGGGCCCTGGGGGCTCTGCCACGGGCCTCTTTGGTTGCACAATGGCAGTTGATGGCAAATTAAGGATGGAATGTTTGAAGCAAAGATGTCCTCTTGATACGGTCGAGGCAGCAGGGTCAGGTGCTAGTCTGATTAAGCCTGTTAACGTCACAGCTCGAGTCATTTACCTGTACCTGTTCATTCCCCGCTCCAGAGGGAGTTTCAGAGCATAAATGTGAGAACGCGCGGCCTTATATAAAAGCACCATGTGCTCTGGAAGGATCAGGCTGCGTTCGGGAGACCAGGGTGGATGCCAGCAACGGTACACGTCAGTGACGCGCACTCTTCTTCCGCCCCTCCGCGACTTTATGGGGAAGCTGAGATGTAAAGACGATTCCGTGTCGTCGGAAGTTCCCAGGCCAGGGGTGAATCGGAGCAGCAGCTGCCGGCCTGCGCCACAGCCACAGCCACTCGGGTTCCATTTTGCCCGCGGCATATGGAAGTTCCAGAGCTGGGGGTAGGATCCCAGCTGCAGCTGCCGGCCTGCGCCACCGCCACAGCCGTGCCGGATCCAAGCCACACCCGTGACCTACACCGCAGCTCATGGCAATGCCGGATCCTTAACCCACTGAGCGAGGCCAGGGATCGAACCCACAACCTCATGGTTCCTGGTCAGATTCATTAACCACTGAGCCATGAAGTGAACTCAAGTCACAAGTGTTATCCTCAAACAAAAAAGCTCTTAGAGCTTTGTTTCTCAGCACCTTAATTATCATTAATAGCCTTAGCTAGTTGGAGATACGCAGAGAAGTCAGGCCTGTCCCTCCTACGGCTGGTACAGCCAATCCTTTCCGTCTGTAAAAATCAGCGCAGTCGTATGTAATGGGCGTGGAGGGGTTGGGGGAGCCTGTGAAAGGAGACAGTTTGGGGTGGATTGAATTCCTGTCCGTTCTCCCACCCAGGATTCGTGACACTCCCTGTGTCAGGAGGGTGCTTGGCTGGTGGCACGAGCAAGCGAATAGGAGAAGGTCCCACTGGGTGGGTGGATTCGGGACAGGCGAACCCTGAAGGCAAAGGCAGTGACCCCACGTCACCTGCTTGGGGCACAAGCTGCCCCCAACTTACTAGCTTGGCTCCTGCCTGCAGACTTGACTCTGCTCCAGGACCAGGCAGGAGCACCAGAATCTTCCCTGCTCCATCCTTAGGGTCCCCACTGGGGACTGTGCTGGGCCCATGGGTGCACTTGGTAGCCCTGTATCCAGGAGCCCCGAGGCCACCCCTGGACCTTTTTATTTTGGTCTAGTTTCCTCCCGGTCCTTTAGATTACCTCTCAGCTGGGATCGGCTGTCCCACATCCTCACGGCTCCATCTACCTGGCCTCTGACTGTCCCTCCTGCTTAATAATGCAGGCGGCCTTCCTAAAGGTCAGCCACGCACCCCTGCTAGCAGTAATAGCTGCCCTAGCCCCTTGCCGTGAGCCCCTCCTTAACTTGAAACATAGGGGTTGTGGGAGTTCCCTTTGTGGTTGAGCAGGCTAAGGACCTGACATTGTCCCCGTGAGGAGGCGCCTTGGATCCCTGGCCGTTCTCAGCGGGTTAAGGCTCGGGCGCGGCTATGAGCTGCAGTGTAGGTCACAAGGTGGCTTGGATCCGGCATTGCGGTGGCCATGGCACAGGTTAGCAGCTCGGATTCAGCCCCTAGCCCTGGAACTTCCACGTGCCACAGGTAAAATGGAGAAAAACGTAGGGGCCGTGAGGCCCTGGTGAGTGCTTTCATCATCCCGGTTTCACGCGGGGTTGAAGGGCCTTCCCGGGGCACACGCTGCACACACGGCGGGCCCGCGCTCCGACAGCAGGCGAGGAGCGTCCTGTCCACGCGAGGAGTCCGTCGGCCCCGGGGGGCGCAGCCGCCCCGGGCGGCCCCGCCTTTGCACAGTCGCGTTCCTCTCACTTGGGGGGCCTCCCAAGCCAGAGGCACCTCATGCTGCTTTTTTTCCCCCATTGGAGCACCTCTGAGTGACCGTTTGCCGCATTGCCAGAGCCGTCCGTGGACGGAGCTAAAATTCCATTCATAGCAAGCCGATTGCATGTTTCAGACATGTTTATAATTTTACCCACTGATTACATATTTGGGGGGAGACCTAGGTGACATGGGGGGGTCTTGTCCCCTGAAGTGGCATCTGAGCGGTCACTGCCGTGATACAGGGGGAGGTCAAAGGAGGCCTGACGCTTAGCGTGTGTGATGAGGAGGTTCAGTTTAGAGTCAACTGCTGCTCAGAAGCAACCAATGAAAAGCAATTATGGAGGTGTTCGTTGCTTTTTTGTTTTTTTTAAACCTCTTCTTGGTAGGTTGGTAGCCTGAGAAGGAAAACGCCCCCGTCATGGTTTTGCAGCAGAAACTCTGAGGGTGAGCTGAGGGCTTCCTGTCAGTTCTCAGCTGTACGGGGCGCAGGAAGTCTCCGTCTGCTCCCCGCTTTCACTCCCATCTTGGCGCCATCACCTCAGAAAGGTGGGTTCGTGTTTTGACCAAAGCTAAGCATACAGGAAACCTGACAGGCAAGAGAGACTGCGAAGGGAAGCCCCATCTCGGAGGGTCAGCGCCCTTGCTGAGAACCGGAAGCCTCCATCCATAAAAATATTGGGAAGCTGTGTTCTTGAGACAAAATTTCCCTTCCTTACCTTCTCAGGCCCCTCTCAGCTACAAAGGTGATTGTTTAGTCTCTGTCCCCGTTTTCCAAAGGCCGTAAAGATAGAATTGGGTTTTCCCGTGGGTCCCCTCAGTCTTTTGGGATGAATGGCTGTCTTGATCAGCTCCAGCTGTCAGAACAAAATTCCACGGAGCAGGTGGCTGACACAGCGGAAATGCGTGTTCCCACTGTTCTGGAGGTTGGGAAGGCCACGGTCAAGGTGCTGCCTGATTCGACTCCTGCTGCGATCACTCTTCCTGGCTTGCAGACAGCCACTGCCTCCCCGGTGTCCTCCTAAAGGGGACGGGGCTGCGGGGGGAGGAGGGGGCTCCCCGGGGCCTCTTCCGAGGACACTAATCCTCTCAGATCAGGGCTCCACCCTTCTGACTTCTTTACCCCAAACTCAGCCACTGGGGGGTTTAGGGGCTCCACATACACGAGTTGTGAAGGGACCCCACCATTCCGTCTGTAAGCCATCATCTCCTGCAACCAGGAAGACGGTGACAGTCAAGCAAGAGACTGGGAGGTGGCCAGACTACCCGGTGCGTCCCCAGCAGCTGCCAGCTTCCTTTCTGGGCTTCTCGCTGGTTTCCCTGCCCGGTCTTGCATTCCCCTGGGTGGCGAGGTGAGCTGGGGAGACCCGGACTGGTACCTTGGCACTTCTGTGATTTTTACTTTTAAAGGAGACTGGAAAAACAAGTCTTCAAACCAAAACATAGTTTATTTTGCTGCTATATACATAACCAAAAAAACCTTAGATTCTTACTGTTTGTAGTTAACTTGTATTCAGTCTTTAGAGGAAACAAAAACAAATCTCTCCTTTTCTAGAATAATTCAGAGAATACTTGTAAAACCCCATCATTTGGTCTTCCTCTTGGGTGTTTACAGTGTGATTTTTTTTTTCTTAAAACCTTTATCAAAGTTAACTTCAGAACAAGTAAATACTCAAGACCCAGAATGGAACTGAATCATCTTTGTGTTTATAAATGATACACATTCTAAGCTGCACCACAGCTGAACTATGTCTAAAGAATTGCCTATAAATCAGAATTGTGTTACTTGATTAGTACGTTCAGTGTCCTAGGAACTCTTGCTCCTGAGGTCCGTGATTTAAGGGTTAAAATAACCCTTCATTTGATTTCATTTATATATTGGAGTTTTTGTGGAGTCTTGGCTTCAACGATGTTTTCCCAGCTCCAGGTAGCTCTTGGTTTTCTTTGTCTTCTAATTTGTGGCTTGGAAAAAAAAAAATAAAGGCTCTAGTTGCTCTCAGGCTTTATAGCTCAGGCTTCCCTGAAGGAAATCCCATTTTCATGAGGAAACCTTGCTGCGTCTAATCCAGCCCATGTATTTTGGCATCGCGGACCAGGAAAGCACGGTTCTTATTGCTCCTTATATAAGATTTATTTTGTAATGGGTAGCCTGGGTGTTCAGAGTTTTCATATTGAATTTGTCACTGTCTGCAGATGATTACCAAGCTGAAATTCATGATTGATTCATCAAGTCTGAATAGTTTGATAGAATAATGACTTGACATTTTCCGGAGTCGGCTTTTTTGATACCTCGCCTGCACAAAGCTCTTTTCCTAATATCTTCAAAAGAAAATACATTGTTGACTATTATGAGGACAAAAGACGAATCCCTCATTATTCTGTTTTCTGTTGTCAAAAGGTGTTGGCCAAACCTGGTATGTTTCAGCATCTTCCCCAGCCTGTGCCTTCCTTTACAACCGTTCTTTTCCTTTTTCCCCTTGGGCCAGTAAAGGACCCCTGGAGGCACCAGGTTCCACTGCCTCTGCCTTTCACCATCCAGTGTAGACTTTCCAAGCTGCTGGCCTCGGCGACCCTGGGCTGCCTCCCGAGAAGCCCCTGGAGGGAGGGCAGCTGGGGATGTTGGTTGAGACATTAACAAGGAAATTGAAATTTCTTCGCCAAACCGGAGCGCGTTAAGTGCAGTAGATGCTGTTAAAGCAACTCAGGACACTGTGTCCTGAACCACTGGGAAGTAATGAAGGTTTCCCAGCCCGATTGGCAAATCCCTTGTAAGGAACAACCGTGAACATTAAGAAAAGAATAGTGATTGCAGCCCACTGAGTGGCAGCTGTTATTATGGAACAAGGAACCGTGCTGTCTGGAACCCTCCTTTGGGCTTCCTTTGGTATTTTATGGCAGGAATGCCAATCCCCTATATCTTGTTTGTCCTAGAAATCCTTGAAGTGCATGATTTTCATTATTTTTGCATGCCAGGAAACATGTACTTGAGTAAAAGTTCAGTTCTGAGGCGTGGTCCTTCCATCCCTTTATGCATGATCAGAGCTCCTCTTCCCAGGGAAACTGAGTGGCCACAGCGTGGCAGAGGGTGGACAGTTCTCCACTGGCTGGTGCTCAATCCCTTGCCAGCCTGGAAGTGACTTGGCAGAAACCCACGGAGACAGCAGGGAAAAGCTATGGACAGGACAGAATCTTCATTCCTGTGGCTCCAATATTGCTAGGGCGGGCAGCGGGGGTGGGGGCTAGGGTGGCAGATGGCTGCTCACAACTCAGCACATGACTATTGCAGAAACCCCACGGGAGGAGTAAGAATTTGGGACTTAGATGTTTGTCAACATTGAGGCGCATAGAGTTGGGTCGATCGTAAAAATAAATGTGCTCTGTTGAGTTATAAGAGCAATTTTTAGAAAGCATTATTATAGTATAAAACTCTTACAGAAACCTACCCAAATCACAAGGTGAACAGCTCAGGCATTTTCGATCCAGATCGAGTGATAGAAACTGTCCAACCCCTTAGAAGTCCCATGGTCGTTGCTCCCCCACAGGGATGGGTATTAACGCCATAGATTAGGATGACAAACGGACTCTTGACCGATGCAGTCAACTGCGGTCATCCGCTGTTATCTGCAGGGGGTTGGTTGTGGGACGTGTCCCCCCCCGCCCCATCTCCAACACCAAAATCCGCAGACGGGCAGTCCCTTATACTGAGTGGTGCAGTACAGTCAGCTCTTCATGTCTGTGGTTGGTGGGATCTGCAGGATTGAACCCGTGGACAGAGTGGGCATATGTTTTGTGTGAATTCTCTTTGGACCTTAGCTTTGAGAGGTTCATCCCCGGCGTTACTCTGGCCACTGTGTGTTCACTATCACGGCTGGAATGAGCGCCACGATTTATTCATTCATTCCACTGAGAACAAACTGTTGCTGACTTGGGACCTGGACAGTGTCTTCCGCTGAATGTGAATTCCGACGTCTGGTGCCTGTTCATGAGACTGCTGGGTCTGTCCACACGCTCGGCTTAGAAATTGGCAGTTTTCCAAAGGAGCAGGTGGGAGGAAGCACCTGCTTCCTCTCCCGGGAGTTCTAGTTGCTCCACGTCCTCACCAACATTTGGTATTATCTGTCTTTCTCGTGGCAATATACCTTGGAAAATGTCTTTAATCATGGTAAATGCGTTGAATGTAAAATTTTCTGCTTTAACTGTTTTGAAGTTGAGCGTCAGGTACATTCACATTGTTGTACAGCCGATCCTTAGAACTTTTTCATCCTGCAAAGCTGAAATACTTTTTTTTCCTTTTTTTGGTGAGCACGCAAAGCACTTGATTTACGGTGACAGGCCTTGAGGAGTTCATCACACTAGAAGAGAAGCCACTTTGGGAGGGTGACCAAAAGTGACTGTTGAATCGCAGTACATTTTTCTTTAAGTTGGGAAACATCGGAAGGGATTTATTCTTTCCACAAACACTGTTGATTTGCTAGCCTCCTTTCTCTTCCCTCTGGGCCAAAAAGTGGATCCAGTTTCTGGGAAGTCCCAAACTGGAGGCTTTCCCCCCCCTCACTCCTTTCCTAACTAATCCTACTAATCTTTAGATTTTTTTCCAGATGTCTTTTTAATGTTACGTGTTTTCAATTCTGTCACTTCTGAGCCATTTAAACAGACTTGACTAACCTTTGGTGGAAATATTTTTCCCAAAAAAGTGGCAAACTTCAGATGTCCTTTAAATGATGACGGTAACGCTGTCCTAAGGGGGGGCGAGGGCAGTGCGTGTGCGGAAGAGGGCACAGAAAGACCGTGACCGTGGGTGCGGGGGGAAGAACCGGCACGGTGTTGGACTTGGACAGACAGCCGATACCAGCTGCGGCAGGAAACCAGCTGTCTCCCACAAGATAAATATTTACTCAAGATACAGCTCGCCAGGCCATCTGTAAATTCTGTTGTGCAGATTATTTGTGGCCACACACCCACACATGCACGCAGAGCACCGTTAATGAAAGGATGTTTCATTCCTTCGGAATTGCTTGTACCGTGTTGTTGCAAGTGATTTTTCTATGTCCCCAGCAGGTCACAGTGTCTTCCTGTCTGCTGGCACTTGAGCTTATCTAGATACAAAATATCCTGCCTTGTATTTAATAACTGTAAAGCTTCTTTGAAAAAAAAAAAAAAAATCTGGGAGTTCCCTGGCCGCTCAGTGGGTCAAGGATCCAGTGTTGTTGCTGCTGCGGGGCAGGTTCGATCCCTGGCCCAGAAATTTCCGCATGCCGTGGATGCAGCCTAAATAAAAAAAATTTTTAAATCTAACAGTAGGCCCACTTGGGAGTAAGAAAAGAACTAGAAGGCAAGCAGGAGAACAACTTTCTGGGATTTGGGGAGGAGAAAGGACCATGAGGCAGGAAGAGCAGTGTTCTTCCTCTGGTAGCCCATTTACATTTAAACCCTGTTGGATTCCCGGCCCATGCACCAAGGGGAAAAAAAAAAAAAGGAAAAAAAAAAGTAAACCCTGTTGGAGCTGGTGGCTCATTTCTTTCCAAGACAAACTGTTATGCAGTTGAATATTTTTATTTTAGCACGTTCATTCTCTCTAAGCAAAAAAATCTAGCCTGTAATTTTTTAACTTTTCCTTATTCTTTGGGCCCCAGCCCTGTCCTGTTACTGGCTGATGCAATAGACCAGCTTTCTGTTACCAGCCAGAGGCTTGGCTGCTCTTGAGTTTGGAGTCGACCGTGACCACAGTGCTTGTCATTGGAATGGCCTTGGGCTTGCTCTCTCAGGGCCCTTCTTGAGGTGTGGAGAAGGAGATGTTGTTAATTTTGCAAATGTTGAATTTTCTTCGCTGGCTCCTATTTCTGTGACTTGCTAGATCTAGGTGTCCCGTACTTGCCCTTAGGAGTCCCATTGTACCTCAGCTGTCACCTCGCTATGGAAGGACAACAGCAGATGCATTCTTTATGCACGGTTGGATTCCCCAATGAACATGTTCCCTTCTCACTTTTCTTTCAAATGTAAAATTTGTTTTGATGTGGTCCTAGGGTCTTAATTTGGCTGCTCTAACAGATCCCATAGACTGGTGGCTTATAAACCAAAGAAATTTATTTCTCAAAGTTCTAGGAGCTGGGAAGTCCCAAGGTCAAGGTGCTGGCAGATTCGGTGTCTGATACGAACTCAGTCTTGTTCATAGACAGCTGTCTTTTCCCTGTGTCCTCACACAGAGGTAAGGACAAGACAGCTCTTGGGGATCTTGCTTAAAAGGGCACTAATCCCATTCATGAGGGCCCCACCTCCTAATACCATCACACTGGGGATTAGATTTGAACGTATGAATTTTGGGAGGAATCATACATCCAGTCTTTTGCATGGGGCAGGGGGTGGGGGAGCTGCGTTCATGCATTTGATGTTGCAGGGGAAGAAATGTTTTCTTTCCTATATTTCAACGGCTGTCTTCCCATGAGTTCTGAAACAGTACTTCTAGAAATACATATTTAATTTTTTCACAGTATTACTAGATCCATCTTTACATTCAACTTATTATCGACTGGATCAGTCAACCCATTTGTCATAGTCTGTGCACATGGGTTGGAAGAAAAATACCTGGACTCATATCGGGTCCAGAAAGAAAGAAGAGTTCACTGAGAAAGGTGAGGTGGAGAGAAGGTAGAACTTATTGGGATACGAGATGCTACAAGGGGCGAGCCGACAGTGAGCACGCGGTCATGTCTGTTTTTATAACCCAGGGAGAGGAGAGGTCTCAAGATACACGTGCTGACGGGTTGGGGAAACGGGGGCCTTCTGATACACTGGCTGGTTGGTTGGGGGCATATAAGGCCCCTGTGTAGGCAGGGTGAGGAGTGGGTCACATACCTTTCCTAGTGGGGAAAGGAGGAAGCCAGGTTGCTCAAGGCGGGGGACGGGCATCGCAGTGAGACAGGTGAGGCCGTGATCAGGGTCTGGTCCTTCGTGTCTTCACCGGTGGCCTTGAGTTCAGTCTCCTTGAAGGGGCCTTGAAGCCCAAGACCGTTGGCCTTTGTTCCTGGCTCTCTCTCTGAGGTCCTGTTCTTGGCACTGGGATAAACATACGATGTTCCTAAAAATGAAGGTTCTTGCTTGCCTGATTGGCTTGCTGATTAAGCTCAGGTTAGGCGGGTCATTTTCGGAGTAAACAAGCTCCTCAGCAACCTGCTAGCTCCTTTATTCGTGAACTGTAGCCGACTTCTGAGTGGAGGGTTGTTTACCAGCCGGCATCCAGGGTGAGGGCCAGGCCTACCGATATGGCTAATCCATCTTGGCCTTGTGAACGCAGAATCGGGTTCCTGAAGGCAGAGTTACACGTGCGTGTCAAAAGGCGTTGATAAATGGGCGAAGTATCTTCTTGAACATAACGCTCAGAAGATCTCTCAAGAATGTTTATCTTAATATTTGTGGTGTTTCCAGTTTGGTTTTTGAGAGAGCTGTCCTGCTGAAAGGATTTTTCATTGAGTTGATACAACAGAGCGTATTGATTAATGTCTTATGTGAAAAAAAAAAGAAAAAGAAAAAACTGGAACCAACTCTGAAAGCCGCACTTTGTCTCTAAGAGCCTGAACCGGCTACTTGGGCATTTCAGCAGAGAAAACAAAGCTTGTCTGATGGCGTCTTCGTAGGTTTGCTTGACAGGCTTGGAGGCACATTGAGCTGAAAGGGAGCTGTTCACGATGTAAGGCATGCTTTTGAAATGTTTCCATTGGGCCGTCCATCAGTAGGTGACTGCTTTGAAAAACGAATGAAAATCCAACATAAAGACACACGTGGCTCACGCCATGCAGAGAACATTCAAGTGCATGTGTGTCGCCCGCCTGGAGTATTTAATTTATGCTGTATACTTTGGTCCCGTGCAAAACCAGCCTGGCCTCTCGTGTCCTTCAGGAAAGAAGGATTCGTCTTCACAGGCTCAGAGACTCAGAGATTGAGGTTTCCTCGCTCTTTGTTCTCACCTCGGGGTGCAAAATGCATCAAATGTCCCATCTTGCCCATGTTTAAGTGTACCGCGGGGGGGCGTTATGGATATTCGCGCTGTTGGAAAACACATCCCCAGAACTTCCTGCAATAGCTGGAACTCCGCCCCCTCCCCCAGCTCCCCCCGCCCCACCGCTCCAATTCCTGTTTCTCTGAATTTGTTTCCCACTTCCTTTTCCAAATATATTCATCCCCGAGTCTTCTCTCCTGCTTCAGTGGAATCTGGGCTGATCATGCCTTTAAGGAAGAAAGAACAGTCTGTGATTTCCACAGAGCTTTCATAAAACCGAGTGCCAGCATACACCCAAGAGTCCATGGGGCTCTCATTAGCATCTCTTTTGGCTTCACTCTTCAAAATACGTTAAAGTCATCTTGCACAATTAACTAAGAAATTAAGTAGTGAATGTGTTGCCAGAACGCCGGTGTGCTGCCGCTGCACACCGAGGCCAAGTAAAAACGCCGAGCCAAGCGCTGGAGGAGACAGAAAAAAATAGCTTTAATGCACAGGCAAAGAGGGGAACACAGCCCCCTGGGCCTCAAGGCCTGTGTCTCCCCCTTGGAGGGGGTACAGAGGAGTCTTAAAGTGTTTGAGGAGCAGGAAGTGATGAGCCCGTGGACGTTTTCCTGACTGGCTGGTGGCGAACTGGTCACTGGGAGCCCGCACCATCGGCCTTCTGTTGCACCTGTTCTGGGGTCTGCGTGCTTGTGGGCAGCACACAGTTGACTTCTTCCACCTGATGGGGGCCTTAGCACCTGCAACACAGCTCCAATGGGGCTGAAGATCCCTGACTTCGCTGAATGGCTGCGCTGTCATTATTCTGTCTCGCTTGACTGTTGTCCTTTTTCTCCGTATCTTCTCCCTTCTCTGATTAAACTGATTCTTTGAAGTTTTTCTGTAGATAAAAAGGCAGATGGAGGACCTGAGTAGGGGTCCCCCTTCTGGGAAGGCCTCGCAAGGTCCTGCTCGGTTACAAAAGGCCAATCCAAACTTTAAAAACTAGACCTTTTTCCTGCCTCTCTCACCAGAATTGAGTCTTAACTATCCAATTTCTAGGCAAACCTGTGAACTCTTTCTCCTTCTCAGGGTGTGTGTTGTTATCAGCAGATGATGGACTCTTATTTCAAAAACATGCTTATGGCCCTCTGGGATTTTAGTTAACTTGGCTTTAGCACTGATGTCGTTGTTTGTTAGTGTGGGCAGAAGACATTGAATGAGTCCACACTGTGACAGGATGCCGACACCCTGAATAACCCGAACTCCTTATCGAGGGGAGGACACTAAATTTTCAGTTCCATGCATCTCATGCTGTTAGTCACCCCTGCAGGTGATTCTTTTCTCCTTTTTTCTTTTTTGGCTGCTCCATAGCATGTGGAAGTTCCCGGGCCAGGGATCGAACCCACACTGCGGTTGCAGCAACACCTGGTCTTTAACCACTGCACCACAAGGGAACAATCCTGCAGGTGACTATTTTGAGTGCTATTATAGAGGACTGTTTTTGTTTTTATTGAAGTGTCGTTGATGTGCAATGTTGCGTTAGTTTCATGTGTACAGGAAAGTGGTTCAGTTATATGTACTTTTTCAGATTGTTTTCCATCATAGAGGAGTGTTTTTAAAGATCTTATTGCTTGCTTTTCTTTTTGCAGAAACATATGCATGTTTTCAAACAGAGCTTTTCTCTCAGTGGTGATAGCGGAGCACTGCAGGCTGCCTGCATTACTAAATTATAACTGGGCAGGATTTTATATAAAAGACATAATCTGTACCCAGACTTTTGATTCTGTATCTTGCATTTAGTTGCCTTTTGTTTTCCCACCGCTCACTTCAAACAGCAGCGATGCTGCAGAAAAGTGGAAGTGTCACTAAGATGCTGACTGCTGGGATGTTTTATCTCAGCGGGGCTTGCACTGAGCCAAAGCCTGAAATCCGGTCTGAATTAACCACAGAACGTGCCACCTCCCAGGCATCTTTCTCTTGAGCAAATTCTGAAATAATCCCACACAAGAGCAAACTAGTGAAGGAGTTCAAAAGAAAACGGGGGTTTCAGACACTCCAGAGGCATTACCTCACAAGAGGTCAGCACGTCGCTGTATTCTCTGAACAGCATTAAAAGAGGCACAAATCCTCCTCTTCTTTTACACAGTGCAGATATTTGTCAAAGCCACCTGAGGAATAAGGCAGGGCAGCCCCGTGACCAGTTACTGTTTGTGACGGGCTGGTTTCCTGGCGCAGTGCGGCCCCCCTGTAGGTGTTTCTGTCCTTGTGTGACTGTCACATGACTCAGTTTGTCGTGCACCGTGCCCAGTTGGAGATGCTTCCTGATCATTAGAACGTCGTCTTTCATTTTCTCATTTTTCTGTTAACGTGTTCCCTAAGGGTGGCCTTCCATGAGTGGTTCCCACGTGTGGCTTTTGGAAGATGTCAACTCTCGGAGCAACAATGTCTAGAAATAAAAATATATTCTCCAGTTGGCTTTCAAATCTAGACCCCCGTGCAGACGCTGCTTTTAAGGACTGTGCTATTTAGTCTCTCCGTGAGAAATGGGGCTTGAGAATGATTCCATCCCGTTCATCCGTTCAGCAGATCCTTATGAGCGCCCTCTGTGTATCGTGCTGTTCTAAGGAACAAAACAGATGCGGATTACTGTTCCCCAGAGCCTGCATCTACCAGAGAAAGACAACATTATGGAGAGAGACACTGGGATGCTAGGGAGTGCTAATTGAAAGGGGAAAAATGGAAAGAAAGAGACCAAAATAAGAGGATGGAGGTGTGGGGATAAATTGCAATTATAAGTAGGGGATTTAGGGTCAGCCCCACTGAGAAGCTGATGTTCGTGCAAAGATGCTAGAAGAGATGAAAGAATTGTCCCTAAAGATTTCTGGGGAGCCAGCAGAGCGTTCCAGGTGTGGGGGCAGCCAGTGCAAAGGCCCTGAGGCTGGTGTGTGCTTGCCGTGCTCAGAGAACAAAGAGGTCAGAGTGGCCAGAGCAGAGTGAGTGAGAGGGAAAGGAACTGGAGGTGACCTGAGACACGGGTGCCAGGGTGACACTGGTGGAGCAGGCCCCCTGGGGCCTTGTTTTCCGTTGTCACAACTCTGGCTTTTACTCTTAAGTTTTGAACATGGGAGTGAGAAGATCTAATCTAGGAGATGGCTGTTGTTGATAGACCTGACTTGAGAAGCTCAGTGGGAATTATTTAGGTAGTAAGTCAGACAGTGACCGTTAAGTGACAGAGTTCAAAAGCAGCCGAGAGGCGTTCCCGTTGTGGCTCAGCCGAAATGAATCCGACTAGGAACCATGAGGTTGTGGGTTCAATCCCTGGCCTTGCTCGGTGGGTTAAGGATTTGGTGTTGCTGTGGCTGTGGCAAAGGCCAGGAGCTGTAACTCCAATTAGACCCCTAGCCTGGGAACCTCCACATGCAGCCCTAAAAAAAATGACAAAAGGCACACATACCAAAAAAAAGCAGCCGAGAAATACAAGGGGATTGTCAAGAAAAAAAAAAGGTCAACAAGGTATTCAACTTGGTGAGTTAGAGAAGAAACTCCTAAAAGTAAGCTACATGGTTTTTTCCAAGTTCCTGGTGCCACGAATGTGCATCACGTGTGCGTGAGTGCGCGCGTGGACTGGACTTGTTGGGGGAGGGGCAGGGTTCCTTTTCCACACTCGTCATGCCTGTGAGACTCTCTAGGTATGTCTGGGGCGGAGGATGCGGGTGGTCCGAAGTTTCCAGGTGAACCTGATCTTCAGCGATCCCCCCCCCCTTGCAGTCACCGCCATACTGGAGTTAGTTCCTTAATTAAATCCGGGCTGGTGATCAGTGTTCCCTTTGAGGGAATTTGTGAGAACTTTAAAGGAGCTGTAGGTGAACCAGGCAGAATGATCCTGTTTGCCAGTGCTGCGGTTTATCAACACCCAAGGAAAGGAAAAATGCGTTTCATTCAGGCTGTTTCACCCCTTCTAATAGACCGTTAGTATTTCTGGTTGCGCTTTCTGTGGTTTTGTTCTACTTATTTGTAAATTTCTTTTTCCGAAGTCTAGGATCTACGGGCTTCTATCTCGGCTTACTCTGGCAAGTTGCTGGCAGGAAAGGACTGGTAACAGCAGTGAACACGTATAGTTTTTTTTTTTGCCTTCTAGTGGTTTCCTTGTATGTAGTTCATAGAGTTTGTTTCTTCTCCCCAAATCCATTATCTCACTCCCCAACCCCTCATGAGGAGATCCTGGAATATAAGGCAAGTATAAACTTTATTTCCTAAGTGGTTAAAGTGTAGTGGACTTAAAAATGCTCAAGAGGGAGTTTGCATAGCTACTAAAAGTGGGAAATACCTTGGAAAGGTTTCCACTAGACATGAAGCCTAATAGTTAACTATGATCTGTTGCGCCTCTTCTTAATGCTAGCGCTGGTGCCTGGCCCTTGATGTCTGTTTACATTTAGTTGTCTCCCAGCCACCTCTTTAGGGGACATCAATGTTGCACCGCTTGGAAGGGAAAGTCCCCGCCTGCGTAGCCAGGCATTGAGGTTGTGGCATGATGACACCAGAACCCGTGTCGTCACCCACTTGTGCTCCTTTCACATGTAATCTCACTTGTATTTATATGCAGTAGTAATGGGTTCGTCTATGGAAAGTGTCGCCACTGTTAGGCTCCGCTCTTTGATGAAAATACTTTTTATTGTGCTTGACTTTTTCTTACCCCTCACCCCTGAATGTATCAGTTCCTTCAAGAGAGTCTCGGTGTTTTTAGATACTTCTCAATATTTTTTCGTTGTGGTAAAACACACCTAAAAAGGATAACTTTTACCCTCTTTAGCATACCGTTCAGTGGCAATGAGTACGTTTACACTGCAGTGCGACCATCACCCCCATCCATTTGCAGAGCTCTGATTTTCCCAGACTGGTCTCTGTACCCATTGAATAAGAATTCCCAGAGTTCCCGTTGGGACTCAGCAGGTTCAGAACCCAACACAGTGTCGGCAAGGATGTGGCTTCTATCCCTGGCCTCGCTCAGTGGGTTAAGGCTCCATCGTTGTTGTGAGCTGCCGTGTAGGTTGCAGACAAGGCTTGGATCCCACGCGGTTATGGCTGTGGTATAGGCCAGCAGCTGCAGCTCTCATTTGGCCCCGAGCCTGGGAACTTACATATGCTGCAGGTGCAACTGTAAAAAGAAAAAGTAAAAAAAATAAAACAATTCCCCATCACTACCTGACTGCCTGCGGTGGGAACCACCATTCGGCTGTCTCTTTGGGGTATGCATCTTGTATTTTTGTTACATACTTAACTTGTTTCTTTTCCCTAAGTCTGGAGCCTCTGCACTTACCTTCCTCGGAGCTTTCTAGGTTTACCTTCCTCGGAGCTTTCTAGGTTTTCAGAGAAAGAAGTACTAGCTCTTTGCCTGGAACTGTGACCTCCTTTCAGATACATAAACCATCCTTGCAGGTCGGGGAGGGAGCGCACTGACACCCCCATCACTTGCACCGTTCGCAGACTCTCAAATCTGAGAAATACATGGAAAAGATGGAGAAATAATAGTATTTGTTTGAGGCTTTCCGGGGACTCTAGAGCAGAAAATTCATAAAGTATCCAGAAAGTTATGTTTCTACCCCTTGAGTTACATAGTTTTAATTTAAAAGCCTTCTGCATAAAAAATAATTAAAAATCCATCTTCAGGATTGAGAAAATATGTCCATCCTCCCTACTGATTGAAAAACATTAAAAATGTGTTCTGTTGAAAGTGTCTGTAAACATTTTGTTTTATTTTACTTTTGGTCTTTTGTCATTTTAGGGTCGCACCTGCGGCATATGGAGGTTCCCAGGCTAGGGATCTAATCAGAGGGCTGGCCTACACCACAGCCACAGCCACACCAGATCCAAGCTGTGTCTGAGACCTCCACCCACAGCTCACAGCAACACCGGATCTTTAACCCACTGCGCAAGGCCAGGGATCAAACCCACAACCTCATGGTTCCTGGTCAGATTCGTTTCCACTGCGCCACGGCAGGAACTCCATGATGTTTTTCTTTTCTTTAATGTTCTGGAGAGCCTTGGAGATGGGTTCTGGAGAAAAGCTGTGTTTCAGAAACACGGCTGAAGAGCTCTGTCTGCACATGAAGAAACATGAGACGCAGAAACCACGTGTGTTGCGGGTGACTTGGATTTACAAAGTCTGCACCTTTCTGTTCAGACTTTAAGCTGAATTCAAGAAATTGCCTGCTTTTCCTTCTTCCTTCGGGATAATGACTTTGGAGGCCAAGGTACGCTCTCGGCTGTATTTTCATAAAGTTCACGCTCAGCAGGCTGCCTGCACTTTTGAGGTTTAATTAGATCACTGGGTCCAGAGAGAAAAGTGCCAAACTAAATAAACCTAAGGAAAAGGCACACATGTTTCTCTTGCCGTGCTTTTCTGGAACGTCAGCATCTCTCTACACTTGCCTTATTCATTACCTGCTGGAGTCTCTATGCCCTGTCTCGTGGACATTTAAAGTAACAAAATGTCAAGCAAGATTTTTGTATTTCAGTCCATCTGGACTCGTAAAATTCACACTTTCTAAAGGTGATCAAAAGGCAGTGAATTGCCCAAGCAGACACTATGACCGGCCAAATTCCCCGTAAACATTTTTCCTTTTCACGCATTATGGGTTTGCAAAAAAGCAAGAGAAACCCTCTCCCGCACATGACCCAGCGCGTACATGCGCATGCGCCCCCCCCCCCCCCCCCCGAGTCTTGGAAAGAAGGAAGCCAGGCGGTTCTGTGCTAAAGACGCTGTGGTTAGAACTGAGCTAAATTGCAGCTAAGGAGCTGAAAGGGCCCATTCTCTTCCCGGCCCGAGTCAGGACTCTGAAATCCGATCTGAAGTGTGTTTAATGAGTGTTCTGGACGCTGGGGCTCCATGCAGAGGGAACAAGGAGCACGGTGTGTCCCCGCAGCCGCCGCGGCCACCCCTGGAGCTGGAGCTGCAGCGCAGAGGAAGAATCGCAGCGTTTGTGCACTTAGCAGATGGGCGGGCCTAAACATTTAGCTACCTTCTCCGGAACGAAAGCCTTGTCCGGGCTTCGAGACCTCGGTTTTAAAGCTGTAGTTCCTGTTCTTGCTCTGCTTGGCACCTCGCAGCAGCGGTGATCACACTGTTGCTGCAGAGGCAGCAGCTCCATCCGCAGATGGGTTTTGAGTCATTTCCCTCCTCCTCTCCCCTCTGTCTCCCTCTCCCCCCTCTCTCCTTCCTTTCCTCACAGCAGGTGGAGCTTGCAGGCTTCTGGGTACAGTCTTCAGGCTTGGTGTACACGGAGTCATTTGATCTTCGCCAGTCTTAGGAAGTGTTTGGGTCATGTGCCCATTTTACAGAAGTAGAAACTGAGGCCCAAAGAGTAATATGCCCCGGATCACATTGCTGTGTAGCAGAAATGGGGGGTTTCCAAGAAGGCAGGGGCCTCCAGAGTTCCTCTTGTTAATGAGTATATCACCCTGCCTCTCTAAGTCCCCCAAGGGATTGGAGACACAGCAGGAAAAACACCTTACACATTCAGCTGCCCCGCTTAGCAGTTAACTAGGGAATCCTGCCTTTGCAGAAGGTCCTGATTGCCTTACGTGACACCTACGCTGGCCCATATGCTAACGATATGTATCAGGCGCTATGCCCTGCTGACCAGCTTTTGTGCCCGAATTACAGTGCTTGCAAATGTCAGTCTCGTCCCTTGGTTTTACCAGCAAGTTTTCTCCAGGACCATTTGCTTCATCAAAATTAGGTGTGAGGGAGTTCCCGTTGTGGCGCAGTGGAAATGAATCCTAGTAGTATCCATGAGGATGTGGGTTCAATCCCTGGCCCCGCTCAGTGGGTTGGGGATCTGGCGGTGCCATGAGCTGTGGTGTAAGTTGTAGATGCTACTCAGATCTTGCATGGCTGTGGCTGTGGCAGAGACCGGCGGCTGTAGCTCTGCTTTGACCCCTAGTCTGGGAACCTCCATGTGCTGCGAGTGCGGCCCTAAAAAGCAAAAAAATGTGTGGAAAGCTTAAAAGAGATCAGAGGGAGAATAGACTCAGACTGACGGTGAGGCGCAGAGTCTCTGAAGCTGGGTTTGAATCCCCGATGTGAGCGTGACCTTGGTGTGCCCTGCATATGCCCTGGCCTGGAGCGCCCCGGGCGTGCGGTGAATAGCAGGTGTGCGGATGTGCGGGTCCTTCTGCACCCCCAGGGCAGTTGCATCTTTATTTCTCATGCAGGTCACATAGGCGTTATTATTATTTTATTAAAACATAGTTGATTGACAATGTCGTGCCCACTTCTGCCGTACAACAGCGTGACTCGGTCATACGTATATATACACATTCCTTTTATATATATAAGAATACATATATTATTTCCATAATATATATATATTATTTTCCATCATAGCTGTTCAGGGGTTGGTATATAGTTCCCTGTGCTATGCAGTAGGCCCTGATTATCCACCCATTCTGTATGTAACTGTTTGCATCTGTTAACCCTGAATTTCTGTCTCCCTCCCTCCGTCCTCCCCCTGGGCAACCACAAGTCTGTTCTACAGGCATTATTATTATTTTTATTATTTTGTCTTTTTAGGGCTGCACCCTCAGCATATGGAAGTTCCCAGCCTAGAAGTCGAATCGGAGCTGCAGCTGCCGGCCTGCGCCACAGCCACAGCCACGCAGGATTCAATTCGTATCTGCTACCTCCACTGCAGGTCACGGCAGTGCCGGATCCGTAATCCACCGAGTGAGGCCGGGAATCGAACGCGCATCCTCATGGTTGCTAGTTGGGTTTGTTACCGCTGATCCACAACAGAAACGCCTCTGGCCCTTATTACTGATGTCCCCTAAGGGACTGGGTTCAGAACTCTGTTCCAGCTTCCAGAGTGTCGCCCAGAAGTCCTGGGCCGTTCTGAGGCGCTGGCCTTTGCTCTCCTCGCTCGTAACGTGTAGAATCTTCTTTCTCGCGTTCCCAGACTCCCCAGCAATTTGGCTTGAAATGGATTGTGCTCGTTGATGCTGTGAGATGCTCTCTGGCCCCTTGTCCACACTGACAGCTAAACCCCTCAGCCCCGGAGATTTTCCCATGTTATTGGCGTGACTCCCTCTTCCCGTCCAGGGGTCGTGTTATTCAGATGCCGGGCCTCTGGAACTGGGCCTCGACATGTCTCGCGTCTCCCGTCCTCGCTGCCCCCCCTTGTCACCTGGTCTGGTTTCTAGGAGAGTTTTCAACTGTATCTTGAAACTCTCCCAGTGACATTTTTATTTCTGCCGTGCAATTTTTTGTTTTTCCTAAGAGCTCTTTCTTGTGAACCAAATACTCCTTTTTATAACCTTCTGGGGTTAGGTTAGTTGTAAACTTTGATCTATAGAAGGACACAAATTACAGTGTTTTCAAGAGTCTTTTTTTACTCTCCCTGCGTTATCTGAAGTACCTGGCATCTCCCGTTGCTGACCTTTTGGGGACTTCTGCGGGATTTGGCTCCTTCCTTATTGCTGCCTCTCCTCTCCTCTGTAATTAGACTGCAGCTTTCTCCTCTGTCATTTTCTAGAATTTTGGGGAACTCTCTCCCCCGCGAAATATTCTCTCGTTTTCTCTCTTTTCTATGACTTTATTCCCTTTTTCTTTCTTTCACTGTTTTTTTTTTTTTCCTTAGATAACTCTTTTGTGGGGAGGGCATGCCTGCAGCCTGTAAACGTTCCCAGGCCAGGGAATGAACCTGGGCCACAGCCACCATCCAAGCCACAGCAGTGACAATGCCCAGTCCTTAACCCGCTAAGCCACCAGGGAACTCCTCTTTTACTGTTATTGAAGCAGAGTTCCTCCACCATCAAGCCTACAAGTTAACATTTCTCCATCACAGGAGAAGCAACAGCGGTAGAGAACTCGTGCTGGGTGCCAGGCTCTCGGCTAGGTGACTTCGTGGTCATGGTTTTATTCTTACGTTGATCCTCAGGGGTCAGCAGTTTCTCCAGCCCTTTCATGGCTTCGTGTCCTGCGGACTAGACTGTGTTCCAGCTGCCCCTAGTGGCTGTGTTTGGAATAAGGAAGCAGGTGAGATCAGGTGAGGTCCTAAGGGTGGAGCCCTGATCCGGTAGGCTTACTGTCCTCATGAGAAGAGACGGCGGAGCGCCTGTGGCCTCTCTGTCTTTCTGTCCCTCTCTGTCTTCCCCTCTCTCTTCCTCTAACATAGGACTTGGTATATATACTAATTTAGCTGGTTTATGGTCTAACCCTTGACTCGGAGAGAGACGCTTGTCATGTTGATTTCCATTTCCGGAGCACCTAGCACCGCGTCTGCACGTGACTACTCCACAGATGTACCCCAGGCTTCCTGAGCCAACAAACTTTCTAATACCTCTACCCGCCTGGTCCAAACGGCCCAGGGGCCGGGAGGAAGCCTGCAGTGTTAATGACACCTTGCGATCAGACGTGTTGAAGGTTAGTGGGTTATGGAAATTTGGACAGTGTTCTGATAGGCATTAAAGGGAGGACAAAGAGAGCCAGGGCCTTTGAGAGAAGCCCTTCCTTGTCTCCTGCTGGAGAAAAGCACACCTCGGTTGTCATGGTTACGGTAATCCCAAACCAGGAAGAAAAAAAAAAAAACTTTCGGAAACCTCGGCAGGTGCACATTTTGTAAACTTGGTCAAATATTGTCAATTTCTCTATAGATTTCTATGAGATGATTTCAGAAAGGCAGCCTTTAGCTCGTATTAAAGGTGAGTCCTTTGTTCAGACCCTTTGAGGAGGTGGGAAAAGGGAGTTGAAGTTACCTCCAACCTAGAAAGAATTGCCTTTATTCTTTCAGAGGAGACAAGAAAATCCTTCCTCAGAAAACCTGATGTCATAGAAATAACCTGAAGGCACAGACATATTTTAAAGGCACAGTAAAACCCAAGCAACTTGGATTCACAATTTCGAATAGCTTGAAGCTCTTTGTGAATGTTCATACTATTTATTAATTCAGTGCCGAGTTCCCAGCCACTCCCGAAGACTGTAAGCCTCCTCCTAAAATGTAACGTTACAGGATTTCATGAAAAGCCTGTTCAAAATGGAGAGAGCAGCAGGGACAGACAGCAAGCAATCAGCCGCCTTATTTGGGTGTGAGATTAAAATTCAGATTCCTTTTGTATCATAATTAAAAGGAGCCAATAAGAAACAAGTAATAAAAATCTGGTTATGTGGTTTCACCAATCACTGGTTTTTTCTCCAAAATATAACCTGTAATTACTATGTGGTTTCTTTTCTATAAGGCGTACACTTCTAGAATATTTTAATCAAGACTGGCCATGTGTGGGGTCAGCCAGACTAGACTCTTAGTTTCTCAGAGGCTGTGGGAGTCTCAGAGGTTCAAAGACCCTTTTTCATGTTCAGCCATTACTAACATAGAGATTTTCAAACGATGCCTAAGTTATTTGGTTTCCCTTCCTCGTGTGCCGGTTGGTGCAGCCATAAATATAAGCGTATGTTACGAGTATGTGTCTGAAAGTAGGCTACCCTCTGAGAAAAATACCTTTACAGATGCATTTTCCTGAGCTTTTCTTCTTTGTGCTCTGTCGGCTTCATCTATGCTGTCGCCACTTTCCCCCACCTTCAGGCTTTATCAACTCATTTATAGGTCTGTTGTGGATTTAAAGCTGTTGAACCCCAACCTTTGTCCGGTGCAAAGCCGGCTCCAGATGCATGTGTCATTCCTTCCAACGATGTGCATGTTAGGCTTTTTTTTGGCCAGACACGGCAAAGAGCCCTTTGTGCTGGGAAATAGTAACAGCCTTTAGTGCACACGCGCGATTATCCACTCCTCCTCCCCGCGTGTAAGGCTCTTCACAAGCTCCCACTCAGCTTGAGCCGGGTCCTACCCTCAGTACTTTCTAAGACCTAAGGTAAAGGGGGTGGGCTCTTCATCTCCTTGCTCTCAGGTTCTCCCGTAGGAACCCTCCTCAGTCACGTGGAGATGTGAACAGCACCCTCAGTTCCTTTTTTATTTTTGCCTGTTTTCCTGTGTTATTTTGTAAAATAAACGGAACAAAAGATTTACGGTTTTAGCCAATTTTAAGTGTATAATTCAGAGGCATTAAGCACCTTCACGGTCTGATGTGACCATCGCCGCCATCCATTTTACACTCTGGGCTGTGATTTCATTTTACTTTATTAATTTATTAATTTATTTCTTTTCAGGGCCACGCCCATGGCATAGGGAGGTTCCCAGGCTAGAGTCGGAGCTACAGCTGTGGGCCTACACCACAGCTCATGGCAGCCTCAGATCCTAACCCACCGAGTGAGGCCAGGGATCGAACCTGTGTCGTCACAGATGCTAATCAGATTCTTTCCCACTGAGCCACAATAGGAACTCCCGTGGTGTGATTTTAAACAGAATTACTTTTTGAAAAAATTTTTGATCATAGTGTAGTTGACTAACAATGTTGTATTAGTTTCAGGTGTGCAGCAAAGTGAATCGGTTCTGTCTGTATACACATTAAACAGAGTTAATTTTAACGTGAAGTTCAAAAACCTCATTGGCGTCAAATGTAGAGAAATGACCTTCTGGACTGATGGTGGAAGTCCACTCTTAGAAGGAAAGGGGGGGTAGTTTTATTTATTTACTTACTTACTTTTTATTTATTTACTTATTTATTTATTTATCTGTCTTTTGTCTTTTTAGGGCCGCACCCGCGGCATATGGAGGTTCCCAGGCTAGGGGTCTAACAGGAGCTGTAGCCGCCGGCCTTCGCCACAGCCACAGCAACGCAGGATCCGAGCCGCGTCTGTGACCTACACCACAGCTCACAGCGACGCCGGATCCTTAACCCACTGAGCAAGGCCAGGGATCTAACCTGCAACCTCATGGTTTTTAGTCGGATTTGTTAACCACTGAGCCACGAAGGGAACTCCAGGGATAGTTGTAAAGAGTGAGGATAAATTCTTCTCTTGCTGCCCTTCTCTGAGATGCCCTCCCGGAGCAGAGTTCAGCCCAGGGAGCACTGGTAAACCCGGACGCTTCTGCGCCAACTCCTGAAAGAAACGGGAACAGGTCCCTGGACTTCGCCGTCGTGATGTCTGGAAGCATTTAGGCCACAGCCGCCTGCTGTATGTGGGGATGTTTATGCTGTCTCCACGTGCCTGTGAAACGGTCACGTAGTAACTGCATTTCAACCCTTACAAAGACTTGCTAGTAATGCTACATACTTGTGTTCCTTATACTCCTGAATACAGCCAGTGGTCAAGGTGAATGCGTCTAATGCAGTAAAGCCGTCTGTTGCACAGCGGAATTTTAGGAACTGTAGTATCATTCAAACTCTAAATTAACTTCTGCCTGTGTAAAAATTTTGGTCCCATCGAAAAGCCATTTTGCAGCCAAGATTTGTGCAAAATTATAAGTTTTAAGGAAAGTTTTAAGACTTGCAACCCAGGAGTTCCTGACGTGGCTCAGCGGTTAACAAACCTGATGGGCATCCAAGAGGACGCAGGCTCGATCCCTGGCCTCGCTCGGTGGGCTAAGGATCCGGCGTTGCCGTGAGCTGTGGTATAGGTCACAGACGCGGCTCAGATCCCGCGTTGCTGTGGCTGTGGCGAAGGCCGGCAGCTACAGCTCCTGTTAGACCCTAGCCTGGGAACCTCCATATGCTGCGGGTGTGGCCCTAAAAAGACAGACAAAAAAAAAATACTTGCAACCAGGATGATGTCACTTATTAACTAGATTCCAGGCATCTATTTGCAGCCTCTTATTGCCACCAAAATGTGCTCGGTATGGTCACAAAAACCTGCTGACTCATAAAGGCTCTGATTCACGTGGTACCTTGACCCCTCCTTGGAGTGTCTGTAAAGTGCTTAGTTGGACTTCATTCCATAAAGGCATCCACTGTACATTGATTTTTTTTTTTTTACTTGTTTAGACTCCCAGTGTTGAATTGGAGTCTCATTTCCCAGACTCTGTAAATCTAGATGAAGTTATCAAGTTCACTTAGTTCCAGGAATTCTTTGGGAAACGTGAGTGCTTGCCAGCTGGTCAGATAATTGGTGGTTCATTTTGTAACAAATAGGAAATGTCAAGAATTGTGAGAAAGAAGTGTGGGAAAAGTGGAAAATGATCTCTTTCTCTCTGTCTCTTTTTTTTTTTTTTTGCTTTTTAGGGCCACACCCAAGGCTCTGGAGGTTCCCAGGCTAGGGGTCTAATAGGAGCTGTAGCTGCCGGCCCACACCGCAGCCACAGCAACACCAGATCTAAGCTGCGTCTGTGACCTACACCACAGCTCACAGCAGCGCCAGATCCTTAACCCACTGAGCGAGGCCAGGGTTCCAGCCCGCATCCTCACGGATCCTAGTCGGGTTCATTACCACTGAGCCCCAGTGGGAACACCCGTAAAGTGGTCTTCTCTTAAGAAATCCTCTGATTCCAGAATTCTGCACTATCTTCTTAGCACCTGGCCCATCTCTATCGTGTTCTTACTAGCCTCTGCCGCTTTTACTGGACAGAGAGGATGCAAGTAAGTATGCCCAAGTTATTGACGTAGCCCTGTGGGTGTGGGTGTGAGAACTTGAACCCAAGGCCCCCGTGAGCCTGCCTGGTGCGTTCCCAGGTGCTCGCCACGTGACTGAGAGCACATTGTTGTGCCAAGGAGGTGGAAAATAAAATCAGGGACCAGTAATCCATGGAGCTATTAACACTGGATAAATGCAGGTGTGTGTGTGTGCGCGCGCGCGCACGTGCACACAGGATGGAGTGGGGGCGTGTGTCGGACAAAAACGGAGTTTATGCACCATCACGTGTTACTCCTGACATCAGGATGAGTGAAATCACTCTCCCGGTTACCCGTGGACCAGGCATTCAAAGTCTAGAGCCTGGGGACTTGGGAGTTATCCACGGAGAACACCACATGCCCTTAGATAGCTGGGAATATCTTGTGGATTTCAGCAGTGAGGAATATGGGAGCATAAAGTGGTGTCTGAGAAAAGATGCTTTATCGCTGGACATGGAGGCGTCTTTGGCTCCCCGGGTCACGCCGTTGGGCAGCCTGATGGACGTGCCCTTCCTTGTACTTGTCAGGCTTTGACTCCTCTGTCGCTTAGTTTCCCTGGTTACTAATTGGTTCCTAAATTGCTCTGCTCTCATCAGAGTGGAGGTGAAAGTATAAAACCAGGAACTGGAGACCTCGATGTCCTTGAAACATTTTTCCCGTCATGTGTGTTCTGTGTGGTGGAATTGGATCTGTTTTGTTAGAGGGTCGTTAAGAATCTAACAGACAGTGAGATACCAAGGCATGCGATTCTGAGCTCTTGGGGGTAGAAACTGGCTTCTTCTATGTCCTCTTCCCTTTCCCTAAAGATTCAGTGTATAGAAGATGGACTGGGAGTTCCTGTCGTGGCTCAGTCATTAACGAATTTGACTAGGAACCATGAGGTTGCGGGTTCGATCCCTGGCCTTGCTCAGTGGGTCAACAATCCGGCATTACCGTGAGCTGTGGTATAGGTTGCAGATGCGGCTCGGATCTGGCATTGATGTGGCTGTGGCGAAGGCCGGCAGCTATAGCTCCGATTAGACCCCTAGCCTGGGAACCTCCATATGCCATGAATGCAGCCCTAAAAAAGGCAAAAAAAAAAAAAAAAAAAAAAAGATGGGCTGTAGTATGGTTCCAGCAGACGCTGAGTGACCAGATGCTTTACTAGCCAATAGGAATATAAAGGTGAGCAAGCAGCCCAGCATTCAAGTGGGGAGACAGACACAGAGATACTTAACTGCATATTATAGGGTGGAATGAATAAGTGTATTCATTCATTCATTTCAACAAAATTGGTTGGTATTTAGGCATGGTGGATGAGGGGGTTCGGAACACATGGCTTCTACCCTCAGGGCATATGTAGTCTAGGTGAGTCTGTGGAAGAAAGCCACACGCGCTGCCGTGTTTGCAGAAAGGGCGAGCGGAGCAGGGGCAGGCTTTCCCCTTCCACAGAAGGGCCTGGGACCATGGGCTGAAAACTCAACGTCCATGCAAGATGGCACGCACGTGTTTATAGCGTCTTTATTCATAATTGACACAAGTGGGAAACCAAGACGTCCTTCAGTAGGTGAAGAGACAAAATAAGCTGTGGTCCATCCACGCCGTGGCACATGGTTCTGCAATAGCAAGAAATGGACCGTCACCCTCTGACAGGAACGGAGGCAACTTAAATGCAGATCACTAAGTGAGAGAAGAAAGGTCTCCATATGGGGAGTTCCCGTCGTGGCGCAGCGGAAGTGAATCCAACTAGGAACCATGAGGTTGTGGGTTTGATCCCTGGCCTCGCTCAGTGGGTTGAGGATCTGGCGTTGCCTGAGCTGTGGTGTAGGTCACAGACATGGCTCGGATCCTGCGTTGCTGTGGCTGTGGTGTGGGCTGACAGCTGTAGCTCTGACTTGACCCCTAGCCTGGGAACTTCCATGTACCACCGGTGTAGCCCTAAAAAGCAAAATAAATAAGTGTACATACTGCATGAGTCCAACTATATGACCTTGTGGAAAGGCAAAGGCAACACGATAGAGATAGTAGGGAGATCCGTGGTTACCACGGGTTCAGGAAGGGAGTGGGGCGAGGGTGGAAGAGGTGGATTTTTAGGCTGGTGAGAAGTCTCCTGTATGATCCTGTTATGGTGGCCGCATGATATTATGCATTTGTCAAAACCCATAGAACCATACAGTGCAGAGCGAATTCCAGTTAAACTCTGGACTCTGGTTGATTGCAGCGTTTCAGTGTTGGCTCAACAATTGTGGCAAATGTGCCACACTAAGGCAAGACCCTAGTAACGGGGGATGTTGAGTGTGCTGGGGAGAGATGCGTGGGAACTCGGCATGCCTTTCCTGCCTGATTTTATATAAACCGAAAACTACTCTAAAAAAAAGTCTGTTATTGTTTTTAAATTTTATTGAAGTATAGTTGCTTTACAATGTTATGTTTTTTTTGTTTGTTTTTTTCTTTTTTGCCTTTTGTCATTTTAGGGCCGCACCCGCGGCATATGGAGGTTCCCAGGCTGGGGGTCTAACAGGAGCTGTAGCCACTGGCCTACGCCGCAGCCACAGCAACGCAGGATCCGAGCTGCGTCTGCAACCTACACCACAGCTCAAGGCAACGCCGGATCGTTGACCCACTGAGCAAGGCCAGGGATTGAACCCGCAACCTCATGGTTCCTAGTCGGATTTGTTAACTACTGAGCCACGACACAAACTTCTCTGTTGTTTTTTAAAGAGGGGAAGTGCCTGGGATCAGTGTGGGGAGAAGACGGCAGAGGTTAGCATCTTTGCATGAGAGCTGGGAGCCAGTTGTGTGCCACGGGGCTGGTGGCCAGAGTGTCGTGGAAGTGGTTGGTGGCGAGCTGTTACTGACTCGGGAATCTCCCGAGAGGCTTCCTGGGGTGGGAGCTGCGGCTTCTTTCCTTGGCTGCCTGTCTCCGAGAGAGCCTAACTCCTGCTGTTTCTCTTCCCAGCAAAGAGCCCCTGGGAAAGTGCTGCTGGATGCAGTGTGCAGCCACCTCAACCTCGTGGAAGGAGACTATTTTGGCCTCGAGTTTCCCGACCACAAAAAGATCACGGTAGGCGATGTCCATAGGATGTTGGGTTTCACCGTCTGTCCGACTTGGGAGAGGGGAATAATTGGGACCTTCCTCGGCCATACAGACACGGATACACAGTACCCAGAAAGCACCTGATAGTCTTTTTTTTTTTTTTTTTTTGCAAGCAATGTGTGCATGTGATTAGCAAGGTCAAAGGGAAGCGAAGGTGAAGACTGCTGCCCTCTCACCCGTTCCTGTAGGGCCCACCCTTCCCAGCATCTTGTGAATCTTTCGGTACCCAGACATGTTTTTGAAACATGATAATGTAAGGAAACAATGCACAACGCCCTAAACTCCATCCACATACACTGCTCATTTATCCTGGAGATTTTTCTTTTTCAGCAGGTTAGAATCTCTGTCCTTCCTTTGCACAGTTTGCTGCTGTTCCCCTGAATGGATGGGCCATGACTTAGCACCTTTGCGGTAGAGAATGGCAGGCTTCTGTCGTGCTGAATCGTTTGCTGTTACAGATGACGCACGTGCCAGTGAACACACTGCTGCACTGGAGTTTGCGTTCACGGCCAAGGGTTTCTTTCGGTAGTTCAGATCCAAAGGCGTGGAGTTGGGTCCTCCATGGGTTCGAGCATTTTAAAGCCTGCTAAATATGTCGTGGTATTTTTTAAAATGGCTTCGCTGATTTGAACCCCAAGTTTAGCACATAGCTTACTGTTCTTTCTCTTTGGGCTGATGTACTTTCTTGAGGCTTTATCCGAGCCTATCTCTTATTCGACACCCTTTGAGGATATAAGTTTCTTGACTGTATTTCTGTTGATCCTTTCACGCAGTACTCACGGAGCGCCTGGAACTTTCATTGGCTGCTGCACCGGGGGTCCGACAGTGGTGGTGGTGGTGGCAGTGGGGGATTTATAGTCTAGATGGGGCATCAAGTTGAGTTAGTGACCAGTTCAGGACCGCTGAACTCTTGATCCTCTGGACTCGGGGAGCATTGGGTGGGGGGTGGGGGCAGCAGATGGCATTTGTGTTCATGAAGTCTTCCTAGATCTTTTTTTAATTACTTAATGAATTTTATTACAATTATAGGTGTACAAAAATCACTACAACCAAATTTTAAGGTATTTCCATCCCAAACCCTCAGTGCATCCCTCCACCCCCCAACCTGTCTCATTTGGAAGCCATAAGTATTCCAAAGTCTGTGAGTCAGTATCTGTTCTGCAAAGAAGTTCAATGTGTCCTTTTTTAAGATTCCACATGTAAATGGTAGCATTTGCTGTTGGTGTCTTATTGTCTGACCGGTTTCACTTCGCATGATAATTTCTGGGTCTATCCATGTTGCTATAAATGCTGTTATTTCATTTCTTTTAATGGCCGAGTAATATTCCATTGTGTGTATGTACCAGATCTTCCCTATCCACTCCTCTGTCGATGGGCATTTAGGTTGTTTCCATGGCCTGGCTATTGCATATAGTGCTGCAGTGAACACTGGAGTACATGTGTTTTTTCGAGACATGGACTTCTCTGGATAGATGCCCAGGAGTTCCCAGATCTTTTGAAATTGAGTCCTCTGAGGCCAGTAGGAGTTGACCTGGTAGAATGTTCCAGAAAGCACATGGGCGGTGAGGAACCTGCCCATAAGACTGAAGGTTAGAGATAGGGGGAGGAGGGCCCTGCTGAAGGAAGTAAGCAAGGAAACGCTGAAAGGCGAGCTGGAAGCCCAGTCTCCCTTGAAGGGCTTTTTCAGTGCCGTTGCTGTCCGGTGGGAACAGAACGTGAGCCACAAGGTTAATTTCAGTTTTCTCTAGTAATTATGTTAAAAAAGTTTCTAAGAAGTGAAATTAATTTGTTTAATTTGATTGAATACACCCTAAATAGTTACCGTTTCAACCTGTAACTGGCATCAAAATCTATGAATAAGAGGTTTTACGTGTTTTTCTTGCCAAGTTGTTGAACCTGATATGTATGTGACATTCCTAGCCGGTCTTGATTGAGACCAGCTGTATTTCAGGTGCTCAGTTGTCACATGTAGTCAGTGGCCTAATTCTGTACCGAGCTCATGTGTTTGTGTGTTTGGAAAGCTGTTCATGCCTTTTTTTTTTTTTTTTTTTTAAAGAGCCACGCATGTGGCACATGGACGTTCCCAGGCTAGGAGTCAAATCAGAGCTGTACCTGCAGGCCTACGTCACAGCCGCAGCAGTACCAGATCGGATCTGAGCCACGTCTGTGACCTACACTGCAGCTACCCTGGATCCTAAACCGTCTGAGAGAAGCCAGGGATTGAACCTGCGTCTTCACAGAGACAGCATCAGGTCCTTAACCCTCTGGGCCACAACAGGAACTCCTGTTAATGCATTTTAAAGGCAGTGTGATATGGTCTGATTTATGGCTTTAAAAGAGAACTGTCAGAGTTTCTGTTGTCGCTCAGTGGGTTAAGAACCCAGCTAGTATCCATGAGGATGTGGGTTTGATCCCTGGCCTCACTCAGTGGGTTAAGGATCCAGCATTGCCATGGGCTGTGGTGTAGGTCACAGACGAAGCTCGGATCCTGCGTTGCTGTGGCTGTGGTGTAGGCTGGCAGCTCAGCTCCAGTTTGACCCCTAGCCTGGGAACCTCCATATGCTGCCAGGTGGCCCTAAAAAGCAAAAAATTACTAAAAATATAAATGAGAACTGTAACCGAAATGGAATTGGTTGAGAGGAGTCAGAAGAGCTTTGGTGCTCAGCATCGGGTTGGAGAGGGTGCTGGCTGGAACTAACGCAGAGTTGGGGGTGGCTGGGAGGAACTGGTCCTGCACCTAAAGATGGGCACAAACGGTGTTTAGTCGCCATACTGCCACCGCCAAGCACTCTGTACCGTTTGCTTGTTCTCACATGCAATCAGAGCTTCCTGAACTGCCTGCCCTCTTGTGTGGCAGCTGACCGCTGACAGGCCACATCTAATTCCGCGTTCATTTACTCAGCTAACCATTATTTTGTGCCAACACTGCATCTGGCATCACACTTCATACAGCAGAGGGCACATGCTATGAAGGGACAGATGGCAGGTAATACATACAGCGTCAGTCATTAGCCATGCAGGTGCAGGAAGGTTGACGCGAGAATGGTTATACGGTAGAGCACGTTCAAGGCAATATCGTTTCATAAATATTTTATGTTCAAACAATGATTCCCAGCAGCTTTCCTGACTCTGGAGTCGCCTTGAGAACAGTAGATCAGCGGCCCTGAGGGTACTGAGGCCATGGCGACTGTTCACTATCTGGGTCGGCCAGTAGCTAGTGGCAGAGCTAGACAGCTAACCACATTCTGACCTCAAGTTCAGTGCCTTTTGTTTTGACCATGAGTGTTTTGTGTGTGTCTGTGTTTTGAGCTAGAATTTACAGACCTGTTGAATCTTTCCGAGTACCTTCAGGGCTGACTTGTGTCAAGTTTTATCAGTCCTGATTTTTATGATGTCACCATTCCTTTACTCTGTTGTTTAGGAGTATGTTCAACTGCAAAATTCAGTAAGCCCACTCATGATGACTTAAATAGATATTAATTGTTACAGGCAATGCAAATGAAGGCCACTGCAGGAGTGCTTACTGCGTGCCAGGCTTTCTAGTTCTCGTGAACACAGCAGTGAACGTGGCCCACATTCTAAAGCGAAGATCAGCAGACTTTCTTCATAAAGGGCCACATAATGACTACTGTAATAGACTTTGCAAGCCATGGGAATGTGTACTGCAGATAAGCAGATCTGCCCTTGTGGTGTAAATGAATGGGTATGGATTTGTCCCAGTAAAACTTTATTTATAAAATAGGAAGCCATCATATGCTCTAGGAAGTAACAGCTCTGGGTAAGTCACTATAATAGGTTTACATATGCAGTTTCATTTATTCTTGCTCATTCATTCCAGCCCATTACACCTCCTTTTTTTATATACATAATTTTTATTTCATCAAAGGCAGAGCTAAATTCGACAACGCAAAGTGTGTTGTCAATGCAGAACAGCCTGATCACATTCATTCTGCACTTGAACACAAGCCAGCGCTGGGTGTGTGCACGTCTGCACCTGCCAGAGGTGCCTGCAGGTATGAGGCCTCCCCAGGGCCAATTGTGCTGCACTGTTCTGAATTGTAGTTATATAGCAAGTTGACTGTGAGTATTGCTGCCATCCACGCTGAGGACTAAGCTAGCATAAGATAGTCAGAAGTGGAGTTCCCGTTGTGGCTCAGCGGAAATGAATCCGACTAGGAACCATGAGGTTGTGGGTTCGATCCCTGCCCTTTCTTGGTGGGTTAACGATCCAGCATTGCCGTGAGCTGTGGTGTAGGTCACAGATGCGGCTCGGATCCTGCGTTGCTGTGGCTGCGGCGCGGGCCAGTGGCTACAGCTCCGATTAGACCCCTAGCCTGGGAACCTCCACATGCCGCGGGTGCCGCCCTAAAATGACAAAAAGACAAAAAAAAAAAAAGAATCACTGCGTTTTGCAGGGGAAGTTGGGAGCGCAGGGACTCTGAGGGGGGACAAAGTAAAGCGAGGCTAGCTGTAGGATTTCCCCAAGAGAGAGTTGCCCCAGCCTGGCACTCTCACACCCCAGCACCCTCCCCAGCCCCACCCCGCCAGCACCAGCACTCCGATGGCAGCTGTCTGTGACATGAGATGGCATTGTGGCATTATGGAGCCCACGGGCCGGCTCGTCTCCCCCTCTGTCTTCCGATGAGGAAGCTAAAGCTTAAAGAGGCTAAGTCATTTCCACAAAGGCCACACAGCTACGCAGTGGAGCAGCCGGGATTCGGGTTCAGATCCGCCTTAAATGCTCTCAGGGACCCTTCTCCTCTGACCCTGTCTCTCCGTTTTGCTCCGTGTCAGTTTGAATTCACAACCTGAAGGCTGATTTCATGTAATTTAAAAGCCAAATTTTGGCCAGACTGACCAAGGTGGCAGCGCCTGGAGAGGCTACGTGGGGTGGTGGGGGGCCTGGAGTCCTGGCCGTGTTTTGTTTGCTGCTCTCAGTGCTGACTTCATGGGTACAACTTGTCAGGCTGTTCAGTAAGGTATTCAGCATGTTGATACCCTGTGTACTTACAACATGGGTGTGTACACACGCACACACACGCACGTCTTCAATAAAATGTACCCCCTAAAGCACAGTGAAATAAAAATCACACGGGGGCAGAAATAATGAGCAGAAAGCACCCAGACGCTGGCTGCAGGGTCTGCTTTGGGGGAAGCGGGACTGCGTGATGAACGGAGGGGAGCGCCGCTCCGCTGTGAGAGTGATAAACACCGGAGCTGGAGTCCGGGTCTGCTCTCAGTTAGACCTGCTTGAGACTTTCACGCCGCAGCACTGGGTCTTGGCCTCCTTCTTGGATTCTGACGGTGCTGGCTCCTTAGCCGGGGGCCGTATCAGAGCAGTGGGTCAGGCCGCTGGCCCCCACCCCGCCACCCCCCGCTTTGCCTCTTTACAGCGGGGCGACTGGGGCAGGTGGCTGGCCTTGCTGAGCCTCACTTTGCTCGCAGGTAAAATGGGGACGTGAATGCCCTCTCGTGTTTGTGGGGGTTTTTTTGGTGAGTGGACCACACCCATGGCATATGGAAGTTCCCAGGCTAGGGGTCAAATCGGAACTATAGCTGCTGGCCTGCACCACAGCCACAGCAATGCAGGATCCAAGCCGCATCTGTGACCTACACTACCGCTCGCGGCAATGGCAGATCCTCAACCTGCTGAGCGAGGCCAGGGAGCGAACCTGCAATGTCATGGTTCCTAGTCAGATTCGCTTCCGCTGCCCCACTCATCTCTTGATGGACATTTCAGCTGTTTCCCCTTGCTTGTTGGGAATGGTGCCGCAGTGGACATGGATGGTCGCCGTTATTATTTCGAATACTGTTGTTGTGATGATTACCTTTTGCCAGACTTTGGGAGGCTGTTCATATATCTGACAAGCCAACAGGAAGCATGGCTGGTCCCAAAATGCCCAGACATGAGCTGTCACAACTGGTTTGACCATCTGTTATTCAAACCAGTTGCTCCCCCAAGGCCTCTAGCATGCAAGCCTGTGGATCTTTGTCCCCAGGTGGTTAAGTTCGGGCAGATTGCATTGCAGCTCAGCTGTCCACCCGCTTCTCATCACTTCTGTCATGTCAGTAGCCCGTGCCGGAGCATTCTTCATAGTAAGGGTTTGAAAGATCTTAAGGGGAGAATGAATGCTTTCCAGGTCTAAGGTGCGTTTCTCAAAATTGGAAATAAACTAGTGATAATTAGTAAGTAGTCTGTTGTGCTCTGCCCTCAATTAGACGTGTGCCATGGCTTGTCGGTTAATAGAGGTGATTGCTGTGTTGACATGTAAGCTGGGCCTGTGTGGTCCTGAGTCCAGGCGCCGCCCCTGCGGGAGTGCCCCACAGGAGCCAAGAAGTCTTTTAATCCGCTTCACTGCGCCACCACTGATGCGGCTTGTCGTGGCAGGGGTGCTGTGGATCCTGGGAATCCAGACCCTGTGCTTAATAGCTAGAGGCCGAAGGTTAGTGAGAGCCTAGAGAGGTGTCAGGTCGCCATGGCAGTGGACTTGGATGGAGCTCCCTGTCCTTGAGCGACTGCTGTGTGCCACGGACTCCGCTGTAGACGTCAATGCACCTCGCTTGTTCTTCACGTTGGGGGGCGGCGGAAAGAGCCAGAGAGTAAATTCCTTGTGAGGCTTTGCAGGCTGTACCGTTTCTATGGCAACCACTCAGCTCTGCCACTGCCGTGCAAAGCGGCCGTGGACAACGTAAAATGAGAGCGGTCAGGTTCCATTAAAACTTTATCTACCGGCGCGGATATTTGAGTTTTATAGCGTTTTCACATGTCATAAAATATATTGCCACTTTTGATTTTTTTTTTCCCCCCTAATACCTAAAAGTGTAAAAGCCAGTCTTTTGCTCTTGGGCTGCAGCAAAACAGGCTCGAGGCGAGACATGGCCTATGGGCCTTGGTTTACCGATCTCTGCTTTATAATTGTCGCCAAGGTAGGTATTTTATTATCCACGTTTTACAGTGAGCTGGTTGCGTATGAACCGTATAGTCAGGTTTGTGACCAGGAGTCATGCGCAGACCTGTCTCAGGCAGTCTGAGTTCTCTGTGCTTCACTCGGCTGCCTTTGCTCACATCACCCCACCTCGGAGGGCCGCACACGCCTGGCCAGCAGAGATCGGGATCTGTACGATTTACCTGTCTCATGGGCCTGTTGAGAGTGGGAACAGCTCGGTGTTATGGCCTGTAAATCTCTATTTAAACATTTGCTCTGTCACTTAGCAGCTGGGTAGATCCGGACTTCTTGGATTCTGTACTTTATCTGAAAAAAGTGGAATGAATAAATGACTATTTTACAAGGTTACCATGGGGATTCGTTCAGGTACTTTACAATAGTGAGCTCAGCAGGGTGCCCAGACACTCACTCAGGTACCTGTTGTATTGTATTCTTGCATTTTAGCCCGGAAACCAGTGAGGCCGGCCCACCAGTCTTTTATAAAAGCTACAGTGCTCGGTGACCTGATAAACAGTCCTGGATTTTGTATAAATAAATACTGATCAAGTCCCTGGAAGAAAACTGGCATCAGTTCATTCATTGGATCATCTTCTTTACGCCAGAAATAAAAGTTTGGCCGTTTCAGGCTTTGGAGCTTGGGCAGCCGTAACGAAATATATAGCCTGGGTGGCGTGGACGGCAGACATTAAATTTTCCCAGCATTGAAGTCCGAGATCTGGGCATCAGTGTGATCGGAGTCCGAGGAGGCCCCCTCTGGCTTGTAGACAGCCACCTCCTCGCTGTGCTCAGACAGTGGCGAGTGAGGTCTCGTCCTTGTCCTTGTAAGACTGCAGTCCTGTTAGATGACGGCCCACCCGTATGACCTCACCGAGTCTTAATTACCTTCTAAAGATCCTGGCTGTGGACAGAGTCACATTAGAGGTTAGGGCTTCGCCATGGGGTTTTAAGGGACACAGTTCAGCCCCTAGCAGTGAGCATGCTTTCTAGGGGCTTGAGGTCACAGAAGCCACAGCTTCTTGAGATGACAGGTGTCCCTTTCCGGCCCCCTCGGGTCAGACAGGCTTAGCTGTAGCCTCCCGACCTTGCTTCTCCCTGGGGGCCCATGGGCATCTGGGACCAGGAGGGGCTCTTGATGGACCAGGCCGGCTGTGAAGGATGAAAAAGTTTTGTAGACCCGAGAACAGATGACCGTTCGGGAAGCCAGCAGAGGTGGGGCGTGGAGCAGGCCCATGGTTCCATCTGACAGGAGCTGCGTTGACAGCAGGGCACAGAGGAAGCAAAGCTTTCCTCCCACACGGAGTCCAGGGGAAGGGCAGATAAACCACTGCAGCAGTGCAGCTATGGTAATTAATGTTCCATTTCTTAAGCTGGAAGGAAGGTATATGGGATTTTGTTTGTTATCTTTTAATTAATAAACTTTCTAGAGCAGTTTTAAGTTTACTGAAAACCTAAGCAGGAAGTGACGGGAGGCTGCTATGCTCCGTCCCCATGTGCACTGTCCCCTCTTGTTAACATCAGACATTCGTGCGATGCACGTGTTACAGTTGAGGCACTATTAGTACCTTATTATCCACAGTCCCAAGTTCCCATGAGGGTTCATTCTTTGTGCTGTACGGTCTGTAGATTTGGACAAACGTATCCTTTTTTTTTGGTCTTTTTGCCTTATCTAGGGCCACACCCGCGGCATATGGAGGTTCCCAGGCTAGGGGTCTAACAGGAGCTGTAGCTGCCGGCCTTCGCCACAGCCACAGCAACGCGGGATCCGAGCCGCGTCTGCAACCTACACCACAGCTCACGGCAACGCCGGATCCTTAACCCACTGAGCAAGGCCAGGGATCGAACCCTCAACCTCATGGTTCTTAGTCGGATTCGTTAACCACTGAGCCACGGCGGGAACTCCTGGACAAACGTATACCGACATATATCCACCGTGACAGAATCATAGAGGAGAAGAGCGTCACTGGCCTGAAAACCCCCTCTACTCCATACGTTGAACCCGCTCCCCTTTCTGAGCCCCTGATCTTTTCCTTCCATATTTTCTTGTTTTCTGTGTTCTTATTGCTTCCCCACCTGGGGCCTTTCTGACTGAAAAGAGACTAGCCTTCGCAGTGCCATCAAGTTCTTAGAGGCAGATGTTTTCTCACCAAAACAGTCCAGAGCCCATGCTCTGAACCACCTTCTCGGTCTGGCCCTTAGGCTGCAGGAGACAGAATTTCTCTGCCTTAGTCATCCCAGGGCCCCAGGTATCGCACGCCTGGAGATGGCGCCACGCTCCAGAGCCCACGGGGGTAACTCAAGCCGGCCAGGCCTTAGCGGCTTCCCGTGGCTTCCTCGTCCTTCCGCATGGCAACCGTTGCAAAGTCTCCTTTCCATGCTTTCTCCTCGCCCTTTCTGCCTCCTAACTGACCTGGTGCTTCCCCATGTGGCCCCTCGTGGTGTGGCATGTCCCCTTCTCTTGGGAACCGTGAGTAACAAACTGTCTTTTCAAAGGCAGTCACCTCCTAGCCTGTTGGCCCCGCCGTGTCTGAATCATGAAGCCCACATCTTCAGTTTGGTTCAAAATATGCACAGAAATAGGTTTCTAAAATGGGTAGTCTTTTGCTCAGTGGGTTAAGGATCCGGCGTTGCCGTGAGCTGTGGTGTAGGTCGCAGACGCGGCTCGGATCCCGCGTTGCTGTGGCTGTGGTGTAGGCCGGTGGTTACAGCTCCAATTAGATCCCTAGCCTGGGAACCTCCATGTGCCGTGGGGCAGACCTTAAAAAAAAAAAAAAACATGAAATGGATAGTCTTGAGAAGATGGAAGTGGAATCATAGTTTGGGGATCTCCCCAAACCCGGGAGCCCCCATAAAAATAGCTACTTAGCAAAATCAAAAACCCACAGACTACATTTGTGGTAAAACTAAGTGTTCGCAACACAAGGACGTTTGGCTCTTGGGGTCTATACAGACGGAGACGGAGAGAAGCAGCAGGGCACCTGCTAGACCAGGGAAGGGAACCCCTGAAAGAGCCACTGCAAATCACAGGGGGACAGTTTGAGAAGAAGCATGAAAACCGGAGGCCTGACGGGGCTGGAACAGTCCAGCTGCAGTGAGCAGTAACTGACCTTCCAAGACAGGTTGCATTTAAGAGACACTGTGGAGAATGGGACTGAAATTGAGCCAGACAAGGACAATGGAGAGGGATGGTAGAGAAGGAGTGGGAAATAGAGCCAGGAAATCTCAGAGAGCAAGCCTCCGTGTTTTGCTTTTTTTTTTTTTTTTAAACTCTGCCCCAAAATAGGAAGCTCTGTGAGGTTAGCCAGGCTGGTATGAACCATACCTTCTCAGAAGGGTAGGAAACAATGTTCATGTAAAAATGAGTAGCCAAAAGGTATCATAGTCATAATGACACATTACAAAATTAAAAAAAAACCAACAACTTGTATGTTCCCAGCACACCATGACCCTGTCAAAGGGAACAACTGGACGTAGCTGCCAAATCGCATTAAATACAGAGAATAGAGGAACATGTTGAATGGTACCAAGAGCACGCAACCCGCTAAATCCAGATTCTGGGAAATTGTACAGGTCAACAGATAAACTACAAGGAAAAGAGAGGGATGGAAGAAGAAGCCATAGATGAGAAGATACTTGAAGGACATAACATTTTTGAAAATAGGGCTAATCACTAGTGTATGAAGATGCCCTATTTGGTGAAATACAGCATCAAGAAATGTGCATGGGTTACTGTAAATATCCTGAGAGTGGTTACTTTTAGAGGAAGGGAGGAGATTAGTTTTAGGATGAGTTGTTTCTTGGTTGATGGATGCAAGGGTGTTTGCCATTTAATGATTTACTAAGTGATACATATAATTTCAGTAGTTTTAAGCATCTCTGTTATTCTAAATTATAATTTTTAAAAAGGAAATAAAAACAGAAAGAAGCAAACTATAGATTAAAAGGGGGAAATTCAATTAAGTAGCCAGAATACCCAAGTGAAATCCTTTGAACTGAATTTTTCAGAGCTAATGCAAATTAAATAAATGATTGTAAATTAGTTGGAAAACCGAGTAGTTGATGTGTTATAAGTACCATGCCTGAGGTCTATTACTGAGCCCTTCTTAAAAAGTAGAGGTTCCCAAAGTTTAAAATTTCCCTCCAGGCAAAGGCCCCCTGGAGCCCCAAGCATCATATTATATTAGGTCTTGATTTTGTTCCAGAATTTTCCTTTGCATGTATATGGGATATCAAATACTGCCTAGTGAATTTAATACTCTAATGCAGAAGAATGGTCTTCTTTATACATTTCATTTCATACTTTGGTTTATAGATCTGTGTTTAATACCTTTTGATTAAAAACTTTCCTTATAAATAAAAACATATACGTCATTTTTCAGTTCAGATTTTATTCATGCATTCCTTCAGTGGTCAGTGTTGTTGTTTTTTAAAAGGAGGAGGGGTGTAGGGGACCAGGCTAGATTAAGAGAGACTTACTAGAAATAATCAGCTATGAAACATGATCCTGAATTGGAGATTAGTTTTGACAGATCACAGTAAGGACATTGTTTTTCACAAGAAGGAATTTTAATACAGTCTATTTGGTGAGAAAAAAAGCTTTCAAAATGGAAAGGTAGAAATCAGTGACTAAAAAACAAAAAGTAGGTAGTAAACAATGGGATCTTATTTGGGTTTTTTAAAAGTATATGTATGTTTGTACCCACACACATCACTCATAGAAAAAGGTGGAAATGTACCCGGAGGCAGTGGGTCTTAAAGCACAGCCCCCAGGCCAGCAAGCAGCATCCATCATCTGAGCAATCCAGGTTCCCGGGTCTTCATCCAGTTGAGGGAGTCTGGGAGCTGGGCCCCCCTGCCCCCCATGGTGTGCGTTTTAACAAGCTCTTGGTGTGATTGTGGTACAAGGTCAACCAAGAAGAATTAGATTAAACTGTTAACCATGATCTCTTGGTGGTGGACTACAGTTTTTAAAATTTTGCTCATGTGAATTATCTAGTTACCTAGCATATAGAATCCATCTGGATTCTATACCAATACATTGTTTTTAAATTAAGAGGTTTTTAGTAGCATTCCATACATTTTGATTTATTGTGTTTTCATCTTAGTTTAGCATACTTTCTAATTTCCCTTTGGTTTCTCCTTTGACTCATTTGCTATTTAAAAGCATGTTATTATTGTGTTTCCAAATATATGGGGATTTCCCACAGTTCTCTCTGTTAATGAGCTTTATTAAATCTGTTATTTTTTTAAATTAAAGTATTGTTGATTTACAATGTTGTGCCAATTTTCTGTTACTGAGTTTTGATTTAATTTCATGGTGACTGGAGAATGTAGTTTGTATGACATGAAGACTTTTAAATAATCTACTAATATTTCTTTAATAGCCCAGAATATGGTTTATTTTCATAAATGTTTTATGCGTACTTGAAAAGAATGTGCATTCCGGTGAGTATGATGGAGTATTCAGTCTGTCAGTGAGATCACGTTGGTTGATAGTCCTATTCAAATGTCTCGATCCTTACTGAATTTCTGCTAACCTGTTCTATTAGTTATTGAGTGAAAGGATTAAAATCTCCAGCTATAATTGCGGATTTGCCTTGCAGTTTGATCAGTTTTTGCTTCGTGTGTTTTGAAATTTTGTTATTAAGTATATGAATACTTAAGGTTTTATATCCTCTTAATTGACTCCTCTTTTTTTTCTTTTGTATAATTTTTTTTTTTCTGACTACTTTATCATTAAGAAGTTACCTTCGTCAATCCCTGGTGATAGTGTTTACTCTCTTATCTACGTTGATACTAATTAACTAGTTTTAAAAAATTGCTAATGTTAGCTTGATGTGTCTTTTTCTCACCTTTTTCTTTTAACCTGTTATGTTTTTATATTTGCAGTGTGTTTTTTTGTAGTCAGCAGAGTTGGGTCTTGCCTTTTTATTAAATCTGACAAGCTTGCTTTTTCATTGGGGCTGTTTGGACCATTTACATTTAATGTGATTATTGATATCATTAGAACTAGTCACCTTGCTGTATATGTTTTTTATTTGTCTTCTCCACCGTTGTTCCTTTTTCCTGTCTGCCTTTTGATTAATTAAATAGTTGGATGATTCATTTACTTTCCTGTTGGCTTATTAGCTATATATAGGTCTTTGAGTTGTAACTTGTGTGGTTGCTTTGGGAGTTGTTTGTTTCTTGTTTTTATGGCTTAACTTGCATCATATGGAAGTTCCCAGGCCAGGGGTTGAATCAGAGCTACAGCTGAGGCCTACACCACAGCCACGGCAACACCAGATCCAAGCCATATCTGTGACCTATACCACAGCTTGTGACAATACCAGATACTTAACCCACTGAGCCGGATGAAGGATCAAACCTGTTTCGTCACAGAGCCAACACTGGGTCCCTAACCCACTGAGGCACAGCAGGAACTCCTCCGTTGGGGCTTTTAATGTCCATCTTCAACTTTTCACAGCCTTCTAGTGATATCATTCCACCTCACATACAGTATAAAAATTTACAGTATTATACTTCCACTTTCTACCTTTTTGTTGTTGTTATCGCTTTTTTACATGTTATGAACCCTGAGTTACATTATTGTTATTTCTTGTTTACCAGTCAATTTTTTTTTAAATTGACATACCATTGATTACCAGCCAACTTGTATGGAGTTTTATTATCTTGCATAAAGATTTAAGTAATTAAAGAACTCTTAAAACATGTATTAACCATACAGTTGACATTTTGGTGTTCCTCATTCCTTTGTGTAGACACAAATTTCCATCTGATATCATTTTCTTCCTGCTTAGAGAGGCTTTCCTTTAACATTTCTTATTGTGTGGCTTGCTGCTGATGGATTCTGTGAGCTTTCATGTTTGGAAAAAATCATTATTTTACCTTCATTTTTGACATTTTTTTTGTTGTTGGGTGTAAAATTCCAAGATGTTCTGAGTATGTTAAAAACTTGTATCATTGCATTCTCACTTGCATTGGTTCTGACAAGAAACCTGCCATCTTTATAGTTTTTACCAAATTCAGAAAAATTATAGCCATTATTTTATTCTAATACTTTTTTCCTTCTCTTTTCCCTCCCCTGCCATCTCCTCTCCTTTGGGACTCCAATTCCATGCATGTTAGGCTTCCTGAAGTTATTCTTTATAGTTCTCTGATTCTCTGTTAGTGGGTTGTTTTTTGTTTGTTTGTTTGTTTTTTTCTTGGTAATCTTTCTGTCCATGTTTCATTTTGGATGCTTTCTACTGCTAGTTCTTCAAGTTCATCAGTATTTCTTCTTCACTGTCTAATCTGCTATTAATCTCATCCAATGTGTGGGGTTTTGTTTATTTTGTTTCATTTTTAAATCTCACACTATGTAGTTTTCATCTCTGGAAGTTTAGTTTGAATCTTTTAAAAATCTTGCAACGTTTGAACTGAAAGAATACAGCTATTGTAATTTTCTTCATATTCTTTTTTACTAATATCTGTGTCAGGTCAAATTTGATTTTTTTGTTTTTGTTTGATATAATTATGAGTCATTTTCCTGTTTCTTTGTATGACTGTTTTTTTTTTTTTTTAATTGAATGCTAGCTATTGTGAATTTTACCTTGTTGCGTGCTGGGTAGTTTTATATTCCTATAAATGTTATTGAACTTGGCAAGGTGCACTTAATTTATTTGGAAACGGTTTAGTCCTTTCAGATGTGACTTTTAAGACTTCTTAGGAAGGACTGGTTTAGTGTACAGTCTGGGGTAAATTATTCTCTACTCCTAAGTCATAACTCTTTAGAGTACTTTAGTATTCTACCCACTGATTGTGAGTCACGAGATCTTCCAGTCTTGCTGGTGATAATAGGTAGTATTCCTGGCCCTGTGTGAGCACCAGATCTGTTACCTCTAATCTTCCCATGGTGCTTTTTTTTGTTGTTGTTTTGTTTTGTTTTTTCACCATCTTGGATACTTGTCTCACAAGCATACATTGATCAGGACTCTACTGCTTGCTCAGAGGTAACTTTCTATATTTTTCCTAAATGCTTTCTGTTCTCCTGTGAACTCTCTCTACCTTAACCCCCCTGCACCCTCCACGTCTCTTCAACTCAGCTTATGCTCGTGTTTTTCCTTCCTGCACCAGAGCCTGAAAACTTGCTCAAGGCAGAGCTTAGTGCAATTGTAGGGACTGTGATTTTTGTTTCTTGTCTTTCAAGGATACCTGTTTCTCTTGGTGTCCCCAATCTTCAGCTCTGTCATGTTACATTTCTTTTTCGGGCTTGCTTCATGTAGGGAGATAAATCTCATCCCTGTTACTCTATTTTGACTAGAATCAGGAATCTCTAAGAATTACTAGGTTTTTAAAAAGAAAGCCACACTTAGTATACCTTAAAACCATACGTAAAGTTCATAGAATAATTTAGATAAATATGAAAAATTACATTCAAATGAACTATTTTAAACCAAGGATTGAGGTAATTTCTTGTAGGATCCAGCCTGCAGAAAGACTCATTTGTTGTAGTGAGTTCTAGACAAAGTAATTTTCTGTGTCAGATTTTATCTGATTCCTATATACGTTATAGTTAATGAAATACACAGTTTTGACATGTAAATAAGAAGAGGAGAGATGAACTTTTGTTGATTCTTTTTAGAGGAGCAGCATATTATGTTGCAGAAGAAGCACAGGTGTGGAGTTAGATGGAGTTGAAGTCGAATCCTAGCTGTTTGACCTTGGGCGACTTAAATAGTTCTCTGAGCTCGGCTTGCTTCATGTATAAAACAGCCGCACTGTTGTGAATATTAAATGAGAGTGTATGAAACACCCATCCAAGGCCTGGCACGTACGGGTGCTCAAGAAATCATCTCTTCTCTGTACCCCTGTCTGCTGTCACATAAGTGACTCTCTTTTAGTAAGACCCTTTGCAAAATATGTCAAATATTTCAGTTGCTTACAGAATTCACCTGAAACATCACTCACCAAAATAATAGGGAAAAAGATATTTAGGGAAAGAGCCTAACAGTTTTGGGGACAGTGTTTCATCTTGGTTTGTCTTTGATAACTAGGCATTAAAGCAATCCTTCTCACCTAAGCGTGTTTCAGTGCAGAGAACACATTCCAAAAGGGGAAAGTAACATTAACAGGGGATTAAAGGGAAATAGGCAATGTAGGCAAGCAGAGGAAGATGGGCTGGAAAGCTGTGCTGAAACTAAATTATAGGAGATGGAGGTTGTGGATGGAATTGCGTCCCCTGCCAAAATGTGTATTTTGAAGCGCTGATGCCCAGCACCTCAGAATGTGACTGAACTTGAAGACAGAGCCTCTAGAGAGGTGATTAAATTAAAATGAGGCTTTTAGAGTGGACCCCAGTCCATCCGAACAGGATCATTTTAAGAAAGGGAACTGGGAGACGCAGGGAAGACCTTGTGAGGATGCAGCCGGAAGGCAGTCGCCTGCACATCAGTGAAAGAGGCCTCAGGAGAAACCAAACCTGGTGTCCCTTCAGCCCCCAGAAGGGGGAGGGGAGACACTGCTTTCTGTTGTTTAAAGCCATCCAGTTTGTGGTACTTTGTTACAGCAACCCCAGCAAACTTATTTTCAGGCCTTCACATCTCAGCAGGGCAAGTTCCTTGATTCCATGAGTGCAACTCCCAAGGAATGGCCTTTCTAGAAATCCATTTGTTTTAACCAAATCGCTCTACAAACCGGGAATGTGGAACTGTAGCTGTGCTCTAAGGCCAGCGGCACTTGCATGGGAACAGGGCTGTGTGGCTTGGCGAAAGGAGTTGGAGAAGGGGGTGAGATTACAGATGGCTGATTACAATTGTGACCGCCTAGAGATGCGTGGGCAGGAAAAGAAAGGTGATGGTGCTCTTGTTGCCTTTTTAACTCGCCTGGAACTTGTTTCTGTTCTGCTCAGGCTGAATGAACAAGTGATTTGTCCGGGATGACCTGGTCCAGTTCAAGCGCTCCCCTGTAGCCCTCGCAATATATTAAAGCTCCATGCTTTAACCAGTCAAGCAGCAACCCTATTTTTATCTTCCTGTTCCCTCCAGCCCATCCGTTTATAGTGGTTTATGGCCTCCATGTGCAAGGCCTCTTCTCTCAGGTCTGCAATATCCATCTAACTGGTCGATGGAGAGGTTCTCACAGGCCCCGCATTCTCACCCAGTTTAGCTGTGATGTGACCAGTGCCTTGGAGCGGTACCGCTGTAGAACCCCCAAATGGGCTAAATCAGGCCGGTTTGATGTTCCCGAGCCTCCATGTTCTAAAACCACATGTTTAGTTGGCTCAAACTGGTGCTTGTATTTGATGCTTTCCACAGAAATGCCAAAAACAGAAGAGAGATGTTTTAAAACAATTTGTAAAATTGGCAGCGGCCTTGCCGGAGCATAGCTGCTGTGTCCTGTGTGGCTTGCAGACGTTTAGGCAGATTCTGTGGCAAAACTGGCCGTGATGAAAGATCTCGGGCAGGGTTCCCTGGAGGCAGCCTTGGAGGCCAGAAGAGCACAGGATGGCAGGCTCAGGGGTGGGTGCTCAGCAGGCGTGGGGACTCCCTCTAGAATCCTCTGGTTAATTCTCTCTCCCATGCAAACACGACCATGTCAGCCCGCCTCTACTCAGCTAAGTCCTCCAGCCCTCAGGTTTTACAGGGTGAACTCGTGGCATCAAAGAGGAACTTTCTCGTCTTCCGACACAGAAATGGAAACTGACGTATATCTGCAACTAGCCTTTCCTCTCTCTCCCTCCCACCCCTGGAAAAGCTCTTCTATCTCATAGCCCTTGCCCCGTGTTTTAGAGCCACCTTTTCATACCATCTCAGGTGTCTTGGGACATTGGTTGTCCCTTCTTGCTCACACGCTCAGCCCCTCCAGGTCTGTGTTCTTAAAAACAAGTGAATAAACAGTTCCCTTATTTGATTCTTCCCTGCCTCCCATACCCCCATTCTCTGGCCTCTTCCTTCACAGCCACGCTTCTTAGAAAAGCTGTTCATCCTTCCTGTCTCCTCACCATCTGCTGGACTTTCAGACCCATCACCGAGCCCGCTGGCCAGCAGATATTCTAGTTCTTACCTTGTTTTTGACCTTTCAGCCGTTCTTGATATTGTTCCTTCTGGGAGTGTCATCTGCCCGTGGCTTTGGTGACACAGCTCTCCCTCTGTGTTCCTTCTGTCCTCATCTGCTCCCGTCCAGCAGTTCTATGGTGGACGTGTCGTCAGTGTTGACATATTTCATCCTCCGGCCTCCCTGAGGCCGTCTTGTCCTCCGTGACTTCAGGGTGATTTCTAGACATGAGATCGCCTGCCCAGGCTTCTCCGAGCCGTGGATGATTGTGTCCCGCCGCCTCGTGAACTCCAAGTGCAGCCCATAAGATGCAGGTGCCAGAACCCCTCCGTCCCGGCTCTTTGCGGTGCTCCCTGTCTCTGTGAACGGCCCCAGCATCCGTCCACACGCCCACCCCAGAAATCCTGGTGGTGTTCTGGTCACTGTCTCCTTCTCAGCCACCATATCTAGCCCATCCCTAAATCCCAGTGGATTTTTACCTCTTAGATTTTTCTTAAGTCCACCTACTTTTTCCCAGCTCTCCTTCTGTGTTCCTGGTCTGAAATGCTATTGTCTTTTACTTGGAAGATTGCAGCAGGTAACCTGCATCTATTCCGACTCCCCTGTGTGTTCACACGCTGTCAGATCGATCTTTTCAAGGTGCACATCTGGTCGCATCAGCCCCTTACCTAACCTCCTCCACAGTGTTCTGGGCGTGAGACTAAATACCCTAACACGGCCTTGGTGGGGTCTGGCCCCTTTCTGCTTCCCCCGCCCCCCGAACCTTGTTCTGCGGTCACTGGTCTCCCATCGTTTCAGGTCACCTGGACGGTATTTTTACTGTGTCTTCACGTGTTCTCATCGCATCTCTTCCCCTTCAGATCTCAGCACAGTGTCACGTTCAGGGAAGCCTCCCTCCTGCCTCTGCCCTTCCCCCACCCCGTAACTGGATCAGCTCTCTCTGTCCCGACACCGAGAGCCCGCTGGGACACCCCTGGCTTCATGTCTCATGCACTTCCTTACTTTTGTTAGGGAGGTTTTGGTTGCCATCTGTCTTGCTCGCTAGTCCGTGAACTGTGAGAAGCAGGGACCATGACTGGTTCTCCTGTCGCAGCATCCTGGAGCCTAAGCAGGGATACAGTGTTGTTGAATGACTAGATGGGTTTGAAGAATAGGATTTGTGTCCCAACCCTGGGCAGCTAAGGCCTGAGTCTCAGTTTTCTCATCTGTCAAATGGAGCTATTTTTGACATCTGTTAAGATTCCTGGGAGGCAAGTAATACATCCCGCAGGGGACGATTGTTGTTTTGAATGATTATTCCCTTGTTTAAAGGTTGAGCCTCAGGCATAAGATGGTGGAGATGATCCGGACAAAAGTTTCCTTGAGAAAGACACTTGCCCACGCATGTTCATTGCAGCACATTCACAATACCCATGACATGCAAACAACCCAAATGTCCATTGACAGATGATTGGATTAGGAAGATGTGGTATATGTACACAATGGAATACTACTCAGCCATAAACAAGAATAAAATAATGCCATTTGCAGCAACATAGATGGAACTAGAGACTCTCATACTGAGTGAAGTAAGTCAGAAAGAGAAAGACAAATACCATATGATATCACTTATATCTGGAATCTAATATACTGCACCAATGAGCCTTTCTACAGAAAAGAAAATCACAGACTTGGAGAACAGACTTGTGGTTGCCTAGGGGGAGGGAGTGGGATGGTCTGGGAGTCTGGGGTTAATAGATGTAGACTACTGCCTTTGGGATGGAAAAGCAAGGAGATCCTGCTGTATAGCACCAGGAACTACATCTAATCACTTGTGATGCGTCTGTATGTGTATGTGTAACCAGGTCACCACGCTGTGAAGTTGAAAAATTGACAGAAAACTGTAAACCAGCTATAATGGAAAAAGTAAAAATCATTATTAAAAAAAAAAGGTAGTGGAAACGATCCTAAGTCAACTAATGCCTTTATTATTTTCCTCAGGTAAGAGAGCAGTAGGTGGCGGGGAATATAGAAATGAGAATTTCATTATGAAAAAAAATTTTTTTTTTTTATGGCCTCATACGCAGCGCGTGGGAGTTCCTAAGCCAGGGATTGAATTAACCCACTGCGCCAGGCTGGAGATCAAACCCACCTCTCCTCAGCCACAGTGGGAACTCATGTAAAATTGTATTTATTCAAAAAGGTGATGGGAAAGATTTAACCTGAGTAAGTAGGCACTTAAAAAAATTTTTTTTTTCTTTTTACAGGCACACCTATGGGATGTGGAAGTTCTCAGCTAGGGGTTGAATTGGAGCTGCAGCTGCAGGCTTACGCCGTAGCCATGGCAATGCCAGATCTGAACTGCATCTTTGACCTACGCCGCAGCTTGTGGCAATGCCAAATTCTTAACCCCCTGAGAAGGTCAGGGATTGAACCAGCATCCTCACAGATGTTATGTCAGGTTCTTAACCCACTGAGCTTCTTAACCCACTGAACTTATACTTTTTCATTATGAGCAGTTTGGGTAATCATTTAAGGTAATTTGGGTAGTGGAGTAAGGCAGAAGAAAAGAAGAAATCACCCCCATCCTATCTCCTAAACACATCTTCTCACATTATCAAGTATTCATTGCCTATATGGCAATGTGACGCATAGACATATTACTATTTTATTAATTGTTGACTTTTAATTTAGGTTATTGTAAAGATTTTCCCTATTGTAGAAATGCTTCCATTAGCACTAAAGTGACTGCATAAGTCTTCATGTGCATAAATGCATAATTGACCGAAGTCAAGTCACTAGATGAAAGAGTGTGTATATGAATATTTTTTAGGCTTTGGATAATTATTCCGTAATTAGCCTTCAGAAACATTGCACCAGTTCCGACATCCATCAAAAGACACTACCCGTTTCCCTGCACCCTTGCCAACTTCAGGCTTACAAAATACAAACACGCACTACATATTTAATGGGTAGAAATGGATTATACTTGCATTTGTAGTGCAAATTACTCCTGAACTTGAACATTTTCTTGTTAGCCACTGGCATTTTTTTCTTCATCGATGACATGATCTTCTTTGCATAGTTTCTTTAGGAGGGTTTCTCTATCACATTTACTTATAATATTCTCTTTGCATTATACCCATTTACTTGTGTTTTTTTTCCCCATTAACTTGATTTTATCATATATGCAAATGTGAGCTTCCGTAGAACCCTTTCACGTGATCACAAGTTCAAGGGTTGACTTACACCTTATTAATTAGGGGTTTCTCTCTCCCCCTCCCTTTTTTTTTCTTTTGCCACTTGCACTGCATGCTAATAAGAACGTGTGTGTAAAGAGTCTAAACTTTGAAGCTGGATAGACGTGATTTCAGTCCTAGGTCTGTCACGCTCTAGCTGAAGGCCTGGGACAAATTAGTGAGCCTCTATAGGTCTCAGATTTTTCTCCTGCGTAACAGGAACGCTTCTGGCCTTGCTCTGAGAGATAAATAGCTTACGGATGGTGCCTGGTGCAGAGGTGTGGTCTGTAAATAGTCGCCCCCTTTCTGTACCCGTCAAAAATGTGCTCTTTTCTTGCTGCCCTCGAAGCATGTGGGGTTCCCAGGTCAGGGATCAGATCCGAGCCACAGTTGCAAGCTGCGCCACAGCTGTAGTGACACCAGACCCTTGAACGCACTGTACCTGGGCAGGGATCGAACCTGTGTCTTGGTGCTCCAGCGATGCCACCAATCCCGTTGTGCCACAGAGAGAACTCCAGTTTGGGCTGTTCTGTGCATACATTTACATTCATATATTTTGTTTCACTAAGCATGCAGATTTTGCTCCGTCTATAGTCAGCCATGCAATCATACGTTATTATTTACTGAATAAATAACAGTGATAAAAGTACAAATGAGAATAGAAAAATTCTTCATGAACTATGTGAGCTGTTTGAGTCTAGAAGAGATTTGAATTTTCAGGCTCAGGGATGATATTAGCAAATTTGCATCCGTTCTATCGGCGTGGGAGGCAACGTTAGACACGGCAAAGGCTCAGACAACCTCACATCCTCAGAAATATTTTGATTTTGACAGCTCCAAGTGGAAACTCAAAATACTCGCACGCTTTCATTGAGAAATGATATCTCAGTCTGTTCTTTTTTCCTTTGTAGGTGTGGCTGGATCTCTTAAAACCTATTGTCAAGCAGATTAGACGTAAGTATATGCCGTACACGTTTAACAGTGATAGCAGGTACTAAGCCAGGCGTTTTCCTTGTTTGCTGTTTCTTATCTAGATATCATCTGCTCTGTGGCGTTGAGCACAACACGTTCTGTTTTTACTCCGTGATTGCGTTTTATCGTCCACTAATCCTCCACTGTTAAAATGTGTCTTCCGCGGGTTTTGTATATAACAATTTGGTAATCAAAACCTTGCTTGGAAAATTAAATATCGTTTTGATTAACGACTAAAGCAGGCTATTAAGGCCCAGAACAATTGAACTTGTCTGTGTTTGCATTTCTTGCTCTCACTTTGAAGGGAGAAGGCGGAGCCATTTATTCATAAAATTGCTGTTAGGTTTTCTGTGCTGCCTTTTTAAAGCCCATGAAGTCAGAATGCAAGTGGTGTTTGGAAAAATACGGTTCCTCAGAGCGTGCGTGTGTGTGTGTGTGTGTGTTTCTGAATGGCAAGCAGGATGGGAGGGAATCTGCCTCCCACTTAGGTCATGTTGTCGAAGAAAAGATTAAGGAGCGTCTAAGAGAGAAAAGGGAAAAGAAAGCACATTTCCGCTCCCTCTCATTGTGCATCAGGACCGAACCATCCAAAGCACCTCTGCTTCGAGGTCAAGTTCGCAGGCAAGGTCTCTCTCTGGTACATCTCAAATGGGCCCTCACTGCAACCAGAGACCAGTCAAAGAGTCTGAGGGTGCTAACACACTTGCGTTCCTCTAGTTGAGCGTGAAACACAAAATACCTCATGGGGTCATTTTTATGTCTGATTAAGAAATCCCACCGGGCCACTTAGCACAATTTATGTGGCTGTAATAAACAGGCACACGGTGTTGAATAGTCCTTAATGCAAGTGAAATTGATGTTGATCTTCTGTCATTTAAATGAAGTAATGATGAGTGCAGAAAATGAAACGGCCCTTGTTTAACGTTTGCTGAGTGGCTGGCCAGGAACTCAGCGCGGGGCCCACATTTCTGAGAGAAGCCCCCAGGCCTGATGGCTGGGGGGAGCTTAGTATCTAGAATGATGACGTGGGTCCCCGTGGTGGGAACTGCTAACGGTGGCAAGATGTCAGACCGGGACAGCGGCTGGGCTGTGGGGCAGCACTGGGGCAGAGGTTCTCCTTTTCATCTCTGTGGACTGGGACTCGCCCCATGTGACAAAGCTGTCACTTTGCGTGTCGTGCCAGCATCTGCCTAGCTTCGGATTTTCTGAGGATCCAAGTAGCCTCATTTAATTCCCTGTCTGTGCAAATTGCTGTAAGGAATGAGCTAGGCCTTCCTGTCTTCCCCATTTTGCTATTTGTGATGCAGAACTGGGGTGGTTGGTGGCAGGAAGCCCGGCTTCTCTCGGCTTCAGCACCCCCGTGCCCTCCCTTTTTCTTCCTAATTTTGTATGTATCGTTGACATCTTCACCTTGTCATTTATCGTTGTAAGGTTTTTTCTGCCTAAATCTGAATGTGTTGTCATAGAAATGGTACATACAACATGTAATTTTTGTCATAGTAAAAGTCAGAGCAGAGCGACATCTTCTGCTTTTATACAATTGCTGTTAAAATTTGAATTTGATTAAATTGCCTTGGATTTCATAGCTTTTTAAAACTTATGGCCGTTATTCCAAATGGCAGAACCCTTAAGACCGCTCTTAAATCATAGCTTCTACAGCAAAACAAACTCTGCCTCAGGTTATAAATGATTATTTTCAAATCGACTTGATGTTCTCATTCGGAAAAGGTATCTGTCTCATTCTCGTTCTCAGCCTGCCCACTTCCTCCCAGATCTGCTTCCTGATTTTTGTCAAAATTTATTAAAAAGATGTCATATAAGACACTCGGTAAAGGCTTTGTCTGACTGTTACGAACACGTTAGGTAGCTGGACCTTGGAGATAATTAAAAAATAATAAATGACAGGGCGTTCCCTTCTGGCACAGCAGAAAAGAATCCGACTAGTATCCACGAGGATGCGGTTCGATCCGCTAGGATGGGGATCCGGCGTTGCCGTGAGCAGTGGCGTAGGTCACAGACACCGCTCAGAACCCGCGTTGCTGTGGCTGTGGTGCAGGCCGGCAGCTGCAGCTCCGAGTTGACCCCTAGCCTGGGAACCTCCATATGTTGTGGGTGCAGCCCTTAAAAAATAATAGTAAACTACATAACTACTTCACATTTTCATTATTTCTTCCATAAGTTATCTAAAGCCTCTCTTTGGACTAAAGCAGACAGATAAATTTTCAAGGTCAAATGCCTTCTTTATTTTATTTTTTGGCCGCACCTGTGGTGTATGGAAGTTCCTGGGCCAGGGATTGAACCGGAGCTGCAGCTGCAACCTCCGCCACAGCTGTGACAATGCCAGATTCTCAACTCACGGCAATGGCCAGGGATTGAACCTGCACCACCAGAGATGACACTGATCCTTAACCCGCTGTGCCGGAGCGAGAACCCTACACATGTCTTCCTTCAAACCTTGGTATAATTTACGTCTCCGGAGAAAAAGTTTAATGTGTCCATATAATGCCCTTGTCACGGTATTTTTAAAACTCAGGTCTCTGTCTCCCCAGGTTATGAATTCATAACCGAACTTAACCAGCTCTTAAGTGACTTGGACGGTGGCAGATTACTCCTGGCAACATGGGAGTGGGGCTCAGTATCTGCGGGCTAATGTGCCCTCTAAAAGTCTTTTCCCAGTGGCATTGGAAAGAGCCGTCAGTAAAGGCTTTACGGCTTTCCCCTTCCTTTTCAGGGCCAAAGCATGTTGTTGTGAAGTTCGTGGTGAAATTCTTTCCACCTGACCACACGCAGCTCCAAGAAGAACTCACAAGGTTAGTGGTTTGGAAACTGGGCGTTTGTGGCTGTGGGGCGCCAAGGGGAAGACAGAGTTAATGTCCGAAGTCGTTTGATAAAAACGTTTTCCCTGTGCTTCCTTGACCAGCATCTGTCTTCTGCCTGTCACTCAACCGTCCTTTCTCCCCGCCATGCTTACAAACGGGGTGGGGGCGCAGCAGGGGAGGTGCCAGGTTGCCCCGAAAGCTGGTTTCTTCCAGGCTGTGCTGTGGAGTGAACCAGGCTTATAACTGTCCTATTTCCCCCTCTTACGTGTGTCCCATCACACGACAGTTTTGGGAAATGATTCTCTTCTATGAAGTCAAGGTGTTAACCGAGTTCTTCTCTGTTGCTACAATTGGGTAAATGGACATCAACCGTAGGTCCGTCTCTTTGAAAGTGTGGCCAGGTGAGAGACGTGTGACCAAGCCTTGCCCTGGGTGGCTGCGTGACCAGCCAGTTATGTAATTCCTCTGCACTTCTGTTAATTCTCGTGTCACTGTGACTATAGGAGTTCCCGTTGTGGCTCAGTGGTAATGAACCTGACTAGTATCCATGAGGATGCAGGTTTGATCCCTGGCCTCGCTCAGTGTGTTAAGGATCCGGCGTTGCTGTGAGCTGGGGTGTAGGTTGCAGATGAGGCTCGGATCCCGCGTTGCTATGGCTGCGGCTGTGGCATGGGCCGGCAGCTGCAGCTCCGATTTGACCCCTAGCCTGGGAACCTCCATATGCCGTGGGTGTGGCCCTAAAAAGATAAACAAACGAAAATCAGTGTGACCCCGAAGCTTGCCTGGCCAGGGTGGTTTGAGGATAAGCGTGATTTTGCACAGAGTGGCTGGAACCCAGCAGGGAGGCTCTGAATGGTAACCACTGCCATTCTCACTACTGTCACCACCATTCTCAGCGTGACCACCACCCATTTTATAATTTGAATCGAGACACATGGTACCTAACAGGGAGCAGAGCCTGGCAGGGATGCACGGAGATAACATGCCTCACTTTCAGGAGTGCTCTTCCGAGTGTCCTGGCACACATGCCTTTCAAGCCTTGGCTGTTCGAGGCAAAGGCTGCCTCGTCTTTCTCATCCCGCTCGGTACAGAGCACAGTGTCTTGGGTGGCTGACCATCATTTATCAAAGGGATGAAGCCGTTCAGTCCACAGTAGTGAAAAAGCGTGCCCTGTGCGTAAGCCTCGCTCTAGGGATGGGAACACATGGGTGAAAAGACAGACCTGACTCTCGTGGGAACAGACATGGCAATTAAATAAACAAGAAAAATAGCAGGTAATGGTAAGAGCCTTTAGGTGACAGAAGTCGATGATGTGATAGAAGGTGGCTGGGTGCTGTGATGACCGTGGAGCGCGTGCTCTGGGATAAGGAAGTGACAGGGATCTGCCAGTCATTCTGAGAGGACGAGCTCTCCAGGTAGAAGGAACAGTTAGGCAGCGCCCAAGGCAGAAACAAGCTCCAGATGCTCAGATACCTAAAAGAGGGCCTGCGTGGCAGGAACGGTGAGGGCGAGGTGCACGGAGGTGGGACAGAGGCTCCTGACCCCTAGTGTTGAGAGACTAGTTGCCATGGATACCAAGGGAAGGATGGCAGTCACTCAGGCCAAGATGGTGGCACAAAGGAGGCGTGGAGAGGGAGAAAATGCATGCATTTGGAGTATGTGCTCAAGGTGCCGTTGATCTGAATTTAGGGTGAGTTCGGCGTGGAGACAGGGAGATGGAGCAGATGCTTGGGTTTTTGATGTAAGCAACAGGGAGGGTGATGCCTAGCACGGGGAAGGGGGTGGAGGGTGGTGCGTTTGGTTCCACCAGGTCATGCTTGAGGTCCCTGCTGGATGCCCCGTGGCTGTGACGGGAGGGATCCTGGATACCCAGAGGTGCGATTCTGAGAAGAGGGGAGGGCGAAGATCTTCCCGAGGCCTCCCAAGTTGTGAATGAGTTGCCGCTGATTATTGTTCTCCACTCCCGCCCCTCAGAGTGATGAGGCAGTTAAGTGGCCAGGGACTGCAGAGACCACCAGCCTTCTGGGAACCACATGCCATGGGCCAGGACGCTGCATGTGGAGGAGAGGCAGCTGGGGCCGCCACCCCCAGTGCCAAGGAGGAGGGGCTCGTACCTGCAGCATCTTCACGCCGTGTCGTTACTGGGGCTACAGTGTCTGTCTCTGGGGCTGGTTTTCCTGTTGTTGGCACACGCGTTGCTCTGAGCTCGGAATATTGAAGTGACCCTAAAGGCGAGCCTGGCTGTGGGTCAGCGGTGCATCTTTTCCTCCTGCATCTCCTTGGGCCTTCACCCTGCTTGGGAAGTTGGCAGCCCAGACCCTTCCCTGCCAGCTTTTCTCCCTACTCTGCTTTACAGGGAGCTTCGCCCCTTTTCAGTTTTCGTGAATCATCGTCTCTAGAGCTTTGTGGTTTCCTACCATTCTGGCCCTTGTTCGAAAATTCCATACAACATGTGGCCCTCAGGCTGTGTGTGTGTGTGCCTCCTGTTTTGATCTGATAAATGCCTCGAGTGACATAAGACCCACTGGACGTAGCAGATTTGGAGTTTTGTTGTCCCTGTTTTCTGGCCCCCAGTGTTAACGGACCTTTAAAAAATCTTTTCCAAGGAGAGAATTCTTTGTGGCTGAAGGGTGATAAAATTAACAGAAAACTTGGAAGCCCACCTCCCCCCATCCCCATCCCCACCCCACGGCTTTCTGCTTTGTCCCAAGGTGTGACAGGAAGGGGACCTCTCAGATCCAATGTGTTGACTCCCACACTCTCAGATTCCTGTTAAAGCAGAAACTTAATGATGCGACTGTTGAGATGCCAGGCAGTTTTCCATGGCAGATGGCGAGGGAGGGGGAGGGTTTGGGCGAAGCTCTGCGGGGACAGCTTTAGGCAAGGGACGTGCCGAGGACGAGAGTGAGACAGACTGAGACGGTCCACAGTCTTCAGACTGTCAGTGACTCGAGCTCATTCCTCGGGCCTCCAGGAATAGCTTTCAGCTTCCCATTTATGCAGATAGAAGATTAAGTTGCACTCTGCCTGCTAGACAGGAAGCCGGATTCCTTTCTGTTCACTGAACTGCACTTCGGTGCAGCTCTTGTCCTTGCTGACACCAGGGCCCAGGCGTCTAGAGGGAGAAAAGCGCTGACTCTTAGGGGCAGGTTTAAAACCGCTAGGGAGGAGTTCCCGTTGTGACTCAGTGGCAATGAGCCAACTAGTATCCGTGAGGATGCGGGCTCAATCCCTAGCCTCTCTCAGTGAGTTAAGGGTCCAGTGTTGCCGTGAGCGGTGGTGTAGGTCACAGGCACAGCTCAGATCTGGGATGGCTGTGGCTGTGGTGTAGGTCACAGCAGCTGCAGCTCTGATTCGACCCCTAGCCTGGGAATTTCCGTATGCCGTGGGTGTGGCCCTAAGAACAAGAAGAAGGAGAGTGCACAGCTTCGCGGTGCCTGCTGCCCTGTTTTCCTTGGCTGGCAGAGACTTTGTACTCTACCTTGAGTAAGGGGAAAAAAATTAAGATGAGGAAATAACGTGAAATGGACCTGTTTAAAACATGGCATCAGAAGGCTGTGATTTGCAACCCTTGTGGTCCCTGGCAAGTGCCAGCCCTCCGATTGGCCCCCTCATGCCCGCCCCTTCTGCCAAGGAGAGTTGATTCCATCTTGAGCGCTTGGGATGAATTTGATTGTAATTGCTTGTGTTTCTAGTACAAACGGCACTGCTGAGTTTCTGCAGTGAGCCCTGCAGCCAGCGCGCTGGACTTAGCACCGCCCTTAAGAGGAAGACCAGGAGGGGGTCTCTCAGGTTACCGGGGCCTTGGAACTGGAAGAGTCCATGTCATCAGAAGGTGACGAGTTCCTCCCTTGGCCTTCAACTCGGCCCTCGTTCTCTAACTGAATCTGAGCTCCCAGGCCCAGGGCTGTCTCGCCGCCCGTAGGAGGCCCGCCCCAGGTGGTCCTACGCCTGTGGGACTCTGATCCTGAGCCTGTCTGTAGACAGGGGCCCTGGGTTGGAACTGGTAGCTGGTACCATATGCGGAGTGGCATTGCTTTTCAAACAAATTCTCCCTGCTTACTTACAAATTAACCACGCAGGTAAGAATTAAAGCCTGGAGTTCTAAGGAGTGTGGGGTTCAAAAAACAAAGCCACCGCCTCATCCAGGGAGATGGCTTGTCCCACCTCGTCCTGTAAAAACCTGCGTGCTGATACCACGGTTATTTTCTATGCTCTGCCTTTCTCCCCTTTGACTTTCCAGAGGGAGAGACGGGGACGGGAGAGAAGGAATGAATGGACATTAGGGGGCAGGATTAAGGTTAACTGTGGTCAGTCCGGGGGTGTCTTTTGTTTTGGCTTTTTGTTTCTAGGTGCTTTTTATATTATTTTATTTTTACTTTTTATTTATTTATTTTTTTTGTCTTTTTGCCTTATCTAGGGCCGCACCCGCGGCATGTGGAGATTCCAAGGCTAGGGGTCTAACAGGAGCTGTATCTGCCGGCCTTCGCCACAGCCACAGCAACGCGGGATCCGAGCAGCGTCTGCAACCTACACCACAGCTCACGGCAACGCCAGATCCTTAACCCACTGAGCAAGGCCAGGGATCAAACCCGCAACCTTATCGTTCTTAGTCGGATTCGTTAACCACTGAGCCACGATGGGAACTCCCGAGGTGCTTTTTATTTTATTTTATTTTTTTTGTTTTTGTTTTTTTCCCTGGTTACAGAATGCCTCTGTAGTTCTTTAGTTCTTAATAACGGAATTTCTGAGATCACTTAAAGGGATTCACTTTTCTTTCATAGAAAAATAAAATTGCTCACGTGTATTGCACGTTTGTGTCCCAGTCACTTTGCTTTATCCATGGATTTTCGCATTTTAATTCTTATGGAGACCTCTGTGGTTAGTCGGTCTTGTCAAAAGCCCTTTTTAAAAACAGTTCAAAAGAACTTTCTGTGATTACGCAAGTAGCTTGTGCAGCGTAGAAAGTTAGAATATTCAGGTAAACAAGACGGAGAAGAGAAGACTCCCTGCTTCTGTCGTGCAGGCTGGGCATTGCTAACATCTGCGAGGCGGCGTCTCTGATTTCTTTTTTTTCCGTGTGTCTACGTGTACTTTTCATCTCGTACCCTGGCCATATTCAGAAGTTCCACTTTGTCCTCAGGCTGTCAGTTGTATCTGCTCATGTACACTGAGAGCCACCGCTTTACTTTTTCTCTTCTTGATACCATGTGGTTGAAGAAATTGGACCTGTCATCCTAGAAAATATCCTTCCTCCTAAATTTGCCTGATTGCCTCCTGTGGTGCTGTGTCGCCCCTTCCTCAGTCTTCTGGATTTCCTGCCAACTAGGCCTCGGTGCCAAAGGCTCGATGGCGAGTTCCCATCGTGGCTCAGCAGCAACAAACCCAACTAGTATCCGTGAGGCTGCGGGTTCAATCCCTGGCCTCTCTCATTGGGTTAAGAAATGGGTGTTGCCGTGAGCTGTGGTGTCGGTCACAGATGCGCATGGCTCAGATCCCGCATTGCTGTGGCTGTGGTGTAAGCTCGTGGCTGCAGCTCCAATTTGACCCCTAGCCTGGGAACTTCCATGTGCTGCATGTGCGGCCCTAAAAAAGAAAAGGAGTGGAAAAGAAAGAAAGGAAGAAAGAAAGACTGGATGGATGAAAGCGAGGCCTGATGGAGGCAAGTGAAGCATTTTTGGCTGGAATCCCAGCAGTGCGGCATGCTCGCTGTTTCGTTACCAACGCTGCGGTTGATCACTGAGTTTAGGTGGTGACATTCTGACCTTCGGTTATGAAGGGAAGTCATGTGACTTTGGGTATGCCCTTGTCCAGACTCCTGTGTGGTTTTTACACCGATCAATAACACTGGCCAGAGTCGGCCATTTCTCTAGCGGCTGTAGGCTGAGGACTGTGTAGCTGTGTTACTGGTGCTGTTGGCCGACGTTCTGTAACGCAGGACTTGGCCTCATCCGCTTGGGTGCTCTTTACCTCCTGCAGTACCTGCCTGCCGGAGAGGTGGGTTGCGCGTGCCCGTGGCCACCAGTTCTTCATACACAGGCGCTTTACTGGACTCCTCAAATAATGATACCTTCCATTTTTCCTGCTTTCTCTTTGAGTATCATAATGGACTCATGAAATTTCATTAGTTACATGTGTTTTGATTCACTTTCATCATTCTTTTTGCTACTCAAGTTGTCACAGTTTTGGCCAGTGGACTCCCTATCAAGATTTTTCTTCCATGGAGTTCCCGTCATGGCTCAGTGGTTAACGAATCCGACTAAGAACCATGAGGTTGCGGGTTCGATCCCTGGCCTTGCTCAGTGGGTTAAGGATCCGGCGTTGCCGTGAGCTGTGGTGTAGGTTGCAGACGCGGCTCGGATCCCGCATTGCTGTGGCTGTGGCGAAGGCCGGCAGCTACAGCTCCTGTTAGACCCCTAGCCTAGGAACCTCCACATGCCCCAGGTGCGGCCCTAGGTAAGGCAAAAAGACAAAAAAAAAAATTTTCTTCCTTCCTTCCTTCCTTCCTTCTTTCTTTCTTTCCTTTCTTTCTTGGGCCGCTGCAAACGTGACATATGGAAGTTTCCAGGCCAGCGGTCAAATCCGAGCTTCAGCTGCTGGCCTACGTCACAGCCACAGTGACGACAGATCCCAGCTGCATCTTCGGCCTACACTGCCGCTCATGGCAATCCCAGATCCTTAACCCACTGAGAGAGGCCAGGGATCTAAGCTGCGTCCTCGTGGATGCTAGTCGGGTTCATTTCTGCTGAGCCACAGTGGGAACTTCTTTCCCCCCTTTTAATACAGCCCATTTATATTTGAAAACTGCCCTGCGCTCTGGTGTAACTAGATAGTCCTTCGCCTGCCCCACACCTGGCACCTGCCGTTTCTCCAAGGACCTACCTTCATAGCCTTCCATGGGCAGTTGTATGACAGCCAGAATCTGGTTGCTAACGGTTGCTGCCGACATGGCGCTGCTTCTAGACAATTGGCAAAACTAGCAAATGTCTTTCTAGAAATCTGTGAGTTCATATTGATGTTCTCAAATCGATTTTAACGTCTCCCTGTTTTGACTTAATTTCTTTGATTTATACATTCCTGTTTTTCTCTTCCACAGAAGATGTTTACTGGGTTTATTAGGTAGAGAATTTTTAAATAACATCAATTGATTTCTACAGTCCTGGCAACTGCGACTTATGGAAGAGGCTGAGTGAATATTACACCATAAAAAAAGAGAGACGCTTTGTGTACCCAATTCCACTGGCAAAGCTTTTCCTACCAGTAATAACCTGCTATTATTATCTGAGCCACAAAGCCATTTTTTTAAGTATATTTGACTGATCTGTGAAAAAATTTTACGTGTTTGCCGTACCCTGCATAAATATATAAGGCGGCAGGTTATGGTTTTAATTTGTTATGGCCATTTCTACCCATAGAACATGCAGTGCGTTACCCAGCGTGTGAAAAGGTTCTAGCGTTTGTCTCCCAATACTTTGAGGGAGATGGGAATATTTACACTGCACTCAGGGGCACCGGGAATTCATCCTGCCCGTGCAGACGTTGCTGTGGTTTGTGTACCTTTCTTTAGGCCCTCATTGTGCAGGCAAGTCACCCGGAGTGACTTTGATACTAAGCGTCCCCGCCCTCTCTGCCTGTATATGACCCCCATCTCTGTTTGTGTTCGCAGGTACCTGTTTGCTCTGCAGGTGAAGCAGGACCTGGCTCAAGGCAGGCTGACGTGTAATGACACCAGTGCCGCCCTCTTGATCTCACACATTGTGCAATGTAAGTTCGGTTGGCTTCCTGCAGAAAGCACATGGGAAATAACTCAGTTTGCTTCTCTAGGGGAAAAAAATGACATTCACTAAAAACAATAGTCAAGTCTTGGTGTTATTTTGCTGTTCGCATGAATGCTCAGGGCTGAAAAATAATACTCCTAACTTGATTCCGTATTCTCACCCCCCAAGTGTTGACCCAGTTCTGTGTCCTGGCATTGGTCTACTCTTTTCTTATCAGGACACAATTATTGATCACTCAGTTAAGGCGAAGGAGAGGCTTGGATGGACGGAGGCCACATAGACTAGACTTGTTCTGTCCTGTTCTTGGATGTAATATTCATCACTGAATATGGCATGTAGCCTTCGGACCTCAAACTGGCCAAGATTTCTCTTCTTATATTCTGCTGGATTTCAGTAAACCAGGAAGCCGGACAGATTCCAAGTGATGCCTGAAACTGGATATTTTAACTCTCTTCTTCTAGACTGAGGATGAATGAGGTTGTGCTCACACTAAGGCTTACTGATGACTCACCTGGGCACTCTTATCCTCTTGGTCAAGGCGGGAGTTACTTGAAATAGGATATACCCTGGAGTTCTTGTTGTGGTTCAGCGGAAATGAATCTAACTAGTATCCCTGAGGATGCAGGTTTGATCCCTGGCCTCGCTCAGTGGGTTGGGACTCCAGCGTTGCCTGGAGCCGTGTGTAGGTTACAGATGTGGCTCGGATCCCACGTTGCTGTGGCTGTGGCATAGGCCGATGGCTACAGCTCCAATTCGACCCCTAGCCTGGGAACTTCCATATGCCGTGGGTGCAGCCCTAAAAAGCAGAAAAAAAAAAAGGAAAAAAGAAATTAAAAAAAGAGGATGTACACGTGATGTTTCAGGAAGGAAAGTATATATATAAACCAAGGTCAACATGTGTAAGCACTAGTATCAAAAAATTGTGCCATTGTATCTTTTTAAATTTCCATTGCATACAAAGTAGTTCCATATGATCAACCCTGTCCTGCTTAGATAACTACCTGGTTAATAAGAATTCCAAAGGTTTGTGGGAAAGGTCATTCCCAGTAGTCAGCAAATGACCCTCGTCCAGCATGGTGCGGTATCTCTAGAGACCTTGCCTATCTTCCCGTTGTTCGTTCATGGGCGTTGCTGACTCTCTATCAGGATTAGCAGGTGGATGTTTTCTTACTAATTTGGAAAAATGGGAGTTCCCGCTGTGGTGCAACAGGATCAGCAGTATCTCTACGGCGCTAGAATGTGGGTTCAATCCCCCAGTCCAGCACAGTGGGTTCACGGATCCAGTGCTGCCTTAGCTGCAGTATAGGTCGGCTCCCTGGCCTGGGGAACTCCATATGCCATGGGGCAGCCAAAAAATAAATCAACAAATAGGGAAAATGAGGTGAGAAAAAGAAAGCAAACGAAAACTAGGTAACCTTTATTAAACCTGTGTCCCAGCCTTCTGTGTATTATCTCATTTAATTCTTAGAACAACCCCATGAGCTCAGTATTCTTATCCCCATTTAACAAATGAGGGAGCTTTAGCACAGAAAGTTTTCCCTCTCTTGTTTGGTTTTCCGTCTTCTTGTAGCAGAGGGAGGAGGCTTGGAGTCAGGCGGCCCTGGTTTTTCTTAGCCCTGGTTACCCTGACACGTTATTAACTTCTCAGCCTGTCTTTCTTCTGGGACATGGGAAGAGTGTAATCTTTTTCATGAGGCTGTGGAAATGAAACGGTAGTATAAAGACTCAGCCTGTGTTAACGTGTTCAGTAAACATACTCTCCTATCTTTAGCCTCACTGGCCTGCGACCCTCCCTTTCCAAACAATGGGACATTTTGAAATCAAGCTTCCTTATTGGAATAGCAGCTTCATCAAAGGTCTCTGACCCTGGGTTTCCAGTGAGGAGGAATTTACTCAAATATCCATGATGCCATTAGCCTTCCTCTTTTGCCCCTTCCTTTTTAAAGTCTGTTAATAGGAGTTCCCACTGTGCCTCAATGCGATCAGCGGCATCTTGGGAGCACGGGGACGTGGGTTTGATCCCCGGCCCGGCGCAGTGGGCTGAAAGTTTCTGGCATCGCCACAGCTGTGGCTTACGTCACGACTGTGGCTCAGATCTGATCCCTGCCCTGGGAACCCCATATGATGCGGAGCAGCCGAAAAAAAAAAAAAAATTCTGTTAACAGAGTAAATCTTACCCTCACATTTGGGAAGTACAAGGTCACTGGCATCCAGAAAATCACGTTCTTGGTCTGATGGAGCCCCTCACCCCCAGACACCAGCAAGGGGCTCAAAATCGCCAGGGGCTCGAGTTCCCCAATGAAATGAAACAGGTGCATTCAGAAGTCCTTCTGTTTCCATAATCTTTGATATGCAGTTGTGTGACACAGTGGTTCTATAATCTTATGCATATAAAGCCCCTTTTCTGTTTTTTGAGCATCCTGTATCATGGAAAGAGAAATTTCAGAGTCCTCTGTGAATAGATTGTTCATTTTAAATTTTTGGTGAGTAATTGCATTATCAGTAAGGTGTGAGGGATACGCTATCTCCCGTCTGCAGAAGTGATATTAATATTGATGGAAAATTATCTCTAGTGAGCTGTGTTTTCACTGCATCTGTTTCTATATACACAACCTGACTTTTAAAATGAAAACGAAAAAATTTCCTTCCTTCTTTCATTTGAATTCATGGAGTCATCTTTCAGATAGCCCATATTTTTTCATTTGTTCCTCTATTGCTGGCCTCAGATCTCTCCTGTATATATTTCAAACTTCTAATTTTCTCTCACTGATTGTGAATAGACCAAATGGGACAGGCTGAGGAAGAGAGGAATCAAGCCCTAGACAGGCTGATGGGAGCGAACTGCTCATGCAGCGTGGAGGTTCAGTGGGGCTACGTTTCTGCAGGCCCTGTACGTGACCGCTCTGAGGACGGTCCTCGGCAGAACAAGTTTGTCCAAGCACATCCTCACGAGATTTCATTTCATTCAGTAAAATCACAGGGTTTGGCATTGTTGCTGTTCCTATTTTTTGCAGAGAGCAGACTGCTGAGGAATTTTTTTTTTTTCTTTTTACAGCAGTACCTACAGCATATGGAAGTCCCTCAGGCTAGAGGTCAAATCAGAGCTGCAGCTGTGACCTGTGCCACAGCCATGGCAACGCTGGATCCGAGCCCCGTCTGCGACTCAGGCCATAGCTCGCGGCAATATGAGATCCTTAACCTACTGAGCGAGGCTAGGGGTAGAACCCGCATCCTCACAGATACAATGTCAGGTTCTTAACCCATAGCGGGAACTCCAGCTGCTGAGGAGTTTAGTGTATACCCCAGCCACTATGACACTTTTAATTTAAAAAATCGTTGCCATGTCTTGCACATTTATCGGTTGTCAGACCCTCCAGACATAGGGAAGTGCCTATTGCCGTATTTCTAAGGACAGGGCATGTGGGAGAAGGTGGACTTCCTTTTCCTGTTGCACTTGCATCTTAGGAGTGAAAGGCAAGTGACGCCCAGGAAAAAATGCCAAAGGAAAAACTAGAATTCTTAACTCTTTGTTATTAAATTACAGAAAAGACTATGTTATAAAATCCGTATGTGTTACGAAACCCAAACTTAAAATTTAGGACATGTGCGGGTCGCCCCCTCACCCCCCACATACGCAGTCAGCCTTCATTACCTGCAGATCGTTCGTGGCCCCCAAATCAGCACTTTTGGTGCTTTCATGCTCACTCCCCGACACGAGCAAGATGGTGAAAAAATTTGAGTCGTGCCACACACACCTCCCCCGCCGAGGTCAGACGAGGTAGCACTCCACCTTTTGGTTTCAGCTCTCATACTGTAAACAGATGTCCTTTTTGTGGTCTATTTAGTGCCACTCCTTTTGCATTTCTGTGCCATTTGTTGGTGAGTTCCCTATTTAAAATGGCCCGGAAGCGTTGTTGCTGACATGCTGTGTAGTGGTCTTAAGTGCAAGAAGGTTTTGATTTTAATTATGGGGAAAGTAAACATGGGTGCAGAATGAGCTTCACTCAGGCATGACTTACAGTGCTGTTGGCTATGTTCCAATGTCGGTGAATCCACAAGGTACGTAAAATAGGATGTCTTTCGACAGAAACACACCAACATCAAGGTCAGCTGACGAAAAGTCTCATAGGAACCTAACCCCGTATTTCCCCTAGGAACGGTGGTTTAGTAGTCACTGATTCAGTACTCGTGGGGACCCCTAGAACACCAGTGCCGTGAGTAGTGAGATGAACTGTGCTTTCTCGAGGCCAGATTGAAGGGATCACCGAAAAGACAGCGCCACCCATCATCAGGGCAACCAGGAAGGGTGGCGCGCCTGGCAGGGAAGTCCCCCCACTTCTGCGCTGTTTTCTGTGATGGAGGGTGGCAGCTGCCCTTAGGGAGGGCAAAATTTGTTCAGAAAGGGCAGTTAGGAAACAATGTTATTGATTTGCCATAGCAACAGGAAGCTGGCGAGTGTTCGATTCTTCCAGGGGCCCCGCTGGGGCCAGACGAGTTGGCACCTTGGTGCAAAGCAAATATTCTCAGTGGGTTTATGGCAACATACAGATCACATCCTGCCTGAGGATGGGGGTGCATGGCCCAAAGTATGACAAAGCTGCTTCACGTGACAAAGTGAAAGGCAGGTTTCATAGCAACAGTTTACTAGCTTTTACTCTAGACAGCCAGGCTCTGGTCATTAAGCTACCTTTTATTAAGCGTGTTACACAGACTATATGATAAGGCATTCTGTCCGAGCTATATTAAATTGCCATAAACTGAGGTGGAGGTAGTGTTGTCAAAGTCCAGTTATTAAAGTTCTCTCCTTTAGATTTCCAGATTACAGCAATTTGGGAGATTTTCTTGAGGTTACGTGAGAAAAGGGGGCATCCTATTTCTTGCAGATAAAAAAAAAAATTCATGAGACTGCCAAATGTGACCGGTCATTTCTGGCAACAGGACTGCACAGAATTTAAGAAACTTTATTTTTACCAAATTAGGTTATGTTTTATAATCGCCTTTTCTTCTGCTTTTCTTCTGAGCCCCGTCTGCGACTCAGGCCATAGCTCGCGGCAATATGAGATCCTTAACCCACTGAGTGAGGCTAGGGGTAGAACCCATATCCTCACAGATACAATGTCAGGTTCTTAACCCACAGCGGGAACTCCAACTGCTGAGGAGTTTAGTGTATACCCCAGCCACTATGACACTTTTAATTTAAAAAATCGTTGCCATGTCTTGCACATTTATCGGTTGTCAAACCCTCCAGACATAGGGAAGTGCCTATTGCCGTATTTCTGAAAGATTTGGGGTTTGCGCGAATAATTGTCATGTATGTGTTTCCAGGGTTTTGATTTTGTCAAGTTCTTAGGCTGTGGGGCTTATTTAGAAGTCAGAAGGTCTTAATGCATAAATCTAGAATTTGCTGCCTGCAGTCGACCTAAACTCCTCATTGGGTGGAGAGGAAAGACACAAACCAGGAACACGGGTGGCCAAAGCTGGGTGATTCTGAAGTGTTCTGTCCAGAGTTCCCGTCGTAGCTCAGTGGTTAACGAATCCGACTAGCATCCATGAGGTTGCCGGTTCGATCCCTGGCCTCGCTCAGTGGGTTAAGGATCCAGCGTTGCTGTGGCTGTGGTGTAGGCTGGCAGCTCCGATTGAACCCCTGACCTGGAAACCCCCATATGCCGCGGGCACGACCCTGGAAAAGACAAAAAGGAAAAAAGGTGAAGTGTTCTTTCCAACTGTTAGGGGTGAAAGAACATGGAAGTTGTCGCCTTATGCAGGCACAGTTGTTAAATGTGTCCCTGCATCCACATCTTCTCACATCTCCCCCTTTAATCCCCACCAGCTGGGGTCACCTTATGCTGTCCCGCTAGCTTTTCTGGTTTACTCGCTGCAGAACGGTCCACTTTACAACAGATTGGGAAGTATTCCTCATACGTGGCTGGGTTTTCTTTCTCTCCTTCTCTGTAGCCGAGATTGGCGATTTTGATGAAGCATCGGACAGAGAACATTTAGCAAAAAACAAGTACGTACCTCAGCAAGATGCCCTAGAAGACAAAATTGTGGAATTTCACCATAACCACATGTGAGTCTCATTCGTGGCTTCCTACTTCCTCTGAGCTTTTTATCTGCCCTCCAGCGTACAGGGAAGGACACACACACACACACACACACACACACACACACACACACAGAGTAACTCTTGGGAAGAAATGCACAGGGCGGGGGAAGAACAGAGCAGGGGGCTCAGTGAGTGTTACTCATCCCAGACTCAGAAATGCAGGTTGCCCACGCAAGACCAGGCCCCGGGCTCCTTGCTGCTTTCCTAGGAGACCAGGGTAGGGCTGGAATTTTAGGACACCGCATGCTTTGGAGTAAAAGGGAAATAGTATGTGGCCAAGTACCAGGAAATCAGGAACAGAACGTCGTAAACTAGGAACAGTATAAGAATATTGTGAAAATGGAGATAACTTTTGTACCATCTCCATTTGTTTCTTTGTTTTGTTTTGGTCAATAAAATATTTTGAAAGCATTCTCTGTACCTTTGTGGTGGGGGGGGGGAGGAAAAAACAGCTTTATTGCTTTGCCGGGCAAAGGAGACCTCAGCGGGTTAATGCCCAAAAGACCGCACCTCCTGTGCCATTTGGGTTTTTTTGCTGTGTTTTAAGGAAGGCACTTGAGTCCTGGTGACAGATGCCTTTACAGAAGGAGTGCCGCCTTGAACTTTTGCAAGTTGAAGGCTCTTCTCAGTGACCAGAACCTTGTTTCAACACGGTGGTGTTTTGCTTTTATATGACCTTGAAGGCAACTCCTGGAGAGTCTGAAAACCTGGCTGAGTCTGAGAGAGACCTTTGGGGTTTCCAGTTACTGGAGCGGGAGCGCTTTTGTTCGAGCTGCTCGACTTTGGGCTACAGTGAATGGGAGGTGGGGCGTCACCCCATCTGGTGGCCCCGTCGCTGGCGATGAAATATCTTATTTCCCAAGAGAGAGTGCTTCATCTCGAATTAATAGACACAGGGAATTCAAATCTCCTGGCCTTTCTCTTTAATTTTTGTTTTGTCAGTGGACAAACACCAGCAGAATCGGATTTCCAGCTCCTGGAGATCGCACGCAGGCTGGAGATGTATGGGATCCGGTTACACCCGGCTAAGGACCGGGAAGGTGCTAAGATCAACCTGGCCGTGGCGAACACGGGGATTCTAGTGTTTCAGGTAAGAACGTTCAGGACCAGCTCAGTTCCCCGGGTGAGGGAGAGATAAGAGTCGGCCCTTCAGCTGTGATTTCACGTTGGGTGGTCCTAGCTAAGCCCTCAGATGGTTCTTTTTAGATGAACAGGGGTTTCCTGTTTCTTTTCAGCTCCCCAACTTCCAGATTCGATTTCCTTCGCCTTCTCTCTGTTTGGAGAATCCACGATTGCAGATTTGTTTGCATTTGTTGACCTGGTGGGATCACAGAAATCTGTTCATCTCTCCATGAACTTATGCTTAGACTAATATAATGGAATCCAGGTTTCAGACCTCCCCAAATAAACACCTTTTTCACACTTGCCGGTGATACTCATCTAATCTTTTTTTTTTTAAACCTAATTTGGATTCGACCTAAGTCAACTTCTTTGTAGTTTCACATTTATGTATCTTAAAAAGTAAAGCATGGGAGTTCCCATTGTGGCTCAGAGGATTAAGAACCCAACATAGTGTCTATGAGGATGCTGGTTCGATCCCTGGCCTGCAGCATAGGTCGCCGATTTGGCTTAGATCTGGCCTTGGTGTGGCTGTGGCATAGGCTGGCGGCTGCAGCTCCAATTCAACCCTGGCCTGGGAATTTCCATATGCAGCAGGTGTAGCCCTAAAAAGAAAAGGAAAAGAAAAAGTATAGCATTCAATTTTATAAGTCTACAGAATCTGTGTCCGTGTCCTGCTGTAACTTTGCAAAAAAACACAGCTCTTGGAGCTTTCCCTGTGTTTTATGTGGGACGTAACGCTTTGCCCTCTAAAATGTGTGCATTCTTGCTCACACAGCTGCTGCACTGTTTTATTGATTCACCTCTTTTTCTTAGCAATTTCATTGAGGTGTTATTGATATGCAGTAAAATGCGCACATTTAAAATGTTCTGTTCTTAAAACGTATGTTCATTCCTAAGGACGTATATCCTATGAAACCATCAGTGAAATCAGAACAGTGCCTGCATTCAGCACCTCCAGAGGGTTTCTCCAAACTTTCTTTGCTTTTTTTTTTTTAATAGAAGCATATTTGATTTACAGTAATATTCGTTTCAGCTGCACAACATAGTGACTGAATGTTTTAGAGATGATACTCCATTGAATGTCATTGTCAAACATTGGCTAGATTCCCTGTGCTGTGTGGTATATCCCTCAAGGCCTTTTCTTTTCACCGAAAGTGGATAATCTGTGCTTTGGTTTCAAAGGGGTGTGAAAAAAGCAGCTGTTCTTCTCATGAAATAGGGTCCGATTTCACCTGGTTTTCAAGGTGTAAACATGTGCATGACCTCAAACTCTTTTTTGCCTTTGTCAGCTTGGGTTACGTTTACTGCTTTGTATCTTTGCAAAATCACCCAGGGGTGCTCTGCTCCTGCATCCGAGGTTTATGATGGACATTAATTACCATGGATTCGTGTCCCAAGAGAAGCTGAAGTTGCGTTTCATAGGGAACTCTGGGGAGTAACATTTCTTTTGTCTTTTTTTAGGGCCACACCCATGGCATATGGAGGTTCTCAGGCTAGGGGTCAAATCAGAGCTGTAGCCGCCGGCCTACACCACAGCCACAACAATGTGGGATCTGAGCCGCGTCTATGACCTACACCACAGCTCACAGCAATACAGGGTCCTTAACCCGCTGAGCAAGGCCAGGGATCAAACCTGCGTCCTCATGGATGCTGGTCAGATTCCTTTCCACTGAGCCACGACGGGAACTCCTAGGAGGTAACATTTTTGAGAGCATTGTGACATTTGGGGAGGTGACTGTTCTTAGCGGTTACTAACCTGCAGAAATAATCTAGAAATCATCGTCTTCTAGAAAAACAAGTAGAACAATGCAGTTTTCAGTCCGACCATTCTGTTTCAAAATAAAACCCTTAAACTTTCCTAAAGATGTTGGGTGGGGGGAAGTGCCTCATGATTGAATTAATTGCTTTGCTTGAGTTTGATACAATTGAAATCTTGAGAATTGCGGGGTAATGTAATCACGCACAGAGGCTGGATCTTGGAATTCATCTTCTCGCCAGTGCCTAATTGCTTCGTTCTAACCAATTTAAATAAATGGCTCTGGTGTTCAAGGGGGCCCGAGAGGAATTCTAATTTCAGCTGAGATGACAGGACAGATGGAAGCTGGTAGTGGCAGCTCCCCACTGTTTCTCCGCCACGTCCCACCTGCTGATCAAGATGAGGATGTGCGTATCCCCTCCCCCGCACCCCCACCCCGAGACTGAGACAGTTTTCTGGCCTCGGAGACACACTGAGGGTGGGCGCTCCCCTCCCCAGCCCTGCCTGTGCTGTTGGGAGCCTGCCAGCACGGGAGCCAGGGCAGTGTGGACAAGGAGGGCGATGGCTCCCCCGCCGCCTTGCTTCTCTGGGCATTAACCACAGCCGCTGGGAGAGAATCACATGCCCAGGAATCTCATTCTGCTGCAGTGACCGGCTGACGTGACACAAATTAAGATCTGTTCGCGCCGCAGTGTCCATACCTGTAGAATGAAGGTAGTCGATCCTGCTCGCTGGCTTTTCTGCAAGGCTTCACGAGGTCTGCAAAGGACTTGGGGACAGTGCCCAGCACTCTGCAAGTGATGGTCGCTCAGAATTGTGGAGGCTGTCCTTGGTTCTAGTTGTATTTCTCTTTCTCTCTGCCAGCCCCTTGGCCAGCCTCATCTCTCCCTGGAAAGCGACTTCGTTTGAATGCCGGATCCTATAATTAGAAATAACGATCCCGGAAGGGACCAGCTATCGTCCCGCAGCTGCAGAGCCTGGAATCCTCCAGCAAGAGGTGTCGGAAGGAACAGTGGAACATCTGCTGTCCTTTCAGCTCCCCGTGAGCGGAGCAAACCAACCCCCCAGTGTCACTTATTTTGCATTTCCTGCTCACTGGCTAATACCTTTCTTCTCAGGGCTTTACGAAGATCAATGCCTTCAACTGGGCAAAGGTGCGGAAACTGAGCTTCAAGAGGAAGCGCTTTCTCATCAAGCTCCGCCCTGACGTGAACGTAAGTGCCTCTCAGAAAAGAGGGGGAGACCCCTGCGCCCGGGCATGGGTGGAGCTGGTCTTCCAGGGCACAGGCGGGACCCGTGGCCAGCAGCTCTCCCAGTGTCTGTGGGCTGTATATTGTCCCCAGCAGTGTGAGAACACAGAAACCAAACTGCTTGTTGGAACATTTCATAAAGACATGGGAAAAGTCAAAGGTGCACTTTTAACTAAGACACGTGCGTTATCCTCCAAGTCTTAGATATACGTGTCACAGAGCAGTTAAAAAAGAATCTTTCAGGGGAATTCCCGCTGTGGTGCAGTGGGATTGGCGGCGTCTTGGGAGCACCAAACCTGGGACGCAGGTTTGATCCCTGGCCCAGCACAGTGGGTTAAGGGTCCAGCATGGCCGCAGCTGCAGCTTAGGTTGCAACTGCGGCTCAGACCGGATCTCTGGCCCAGGAGCTCCGTGTGCTGCAGGGGTGGCCAAAACAAACAAACAAAAAGAATCTCTCATTGTGTAAAAATACAAAAAGAGTTACCCTGTTTTATTCCACTTGGAATCTTGTCACTGAGGTAAATGCAAAGAATTTGACATTAAATCATCATGCAAAAATAAGTAAATGAATGTCCCGAGCCCCTGGCGGCGCATTCTCACGAGCTCCCCCAGGCTCCTCCCCCGGCCCACATCCAGCAGACCCCCTAAAGCGGTCCCCACGTGGTGCTGGGTCACGGGAGGAGGAAAGCCTCATCTCCATGTGCCAAAAATGCTGATGGAGGAGGTGGTGACATCCCACTGATGTCCCCAACCGGAACTGGGGCCCTTTGTCCCACGGCAAAAGATTAGAAATGGCAGGCTAGGCTTACAGTAGCGTGGCTGCAGTATGGCTGAAAGAGGCTTTTACAGCATGACCTGGAAAGCAGGCACCCACTGGGAGCTGTTTTCTATGCGAAAACACAGTTTGAGTCCAAAAGCCTATGTACAAGTGAAGAATGGCAGCGCCGTGCCTTGTCTGGAAGTTGAGACCGCATGACCCACAGACTATGAGATTCCCCCCGGATAGCCGGAGCTGCGCGAATGCTGAGGGCTGTGGGCGCTCCTGTTTATATGATGTGACCATTTAAATTGGGAGCATTTGGGCTGGAAGTAGCAAATTACTATATCCCCTCTCCCAAATCAAAGGACCTGAATTTTTCAGCCTCCAGTGATGCTTTGTGCCCCAGAGAAAGAGGTTCATTTCCTGAAAGGTCCCTGGGGCCACCTGGAGGCTGAAGCCTGGGCTTTTTGATGTAGAAAAGGCTTGAGAGCAGTATTCAAAGTTGACGTGAGCCGTGAGGGAGAAAACGGAAAGAAGACTTGTGTTTTGGTTATTTTAGAGAGGCAGAAAAGGAATTTCAGTTCTTGGATTTTTGTTTTGTTTTGTTTTTGTTTTTTAAGAAGGGGATGTGAGCCAAGTAAACAGCATTTGTTGATGAATTCTGTCAGAGGAAATGTGACTTCTGCCGAGTACCCACATTTTCTGTTTGTTCCTCCAAGGAGTAAAGTGGGGGGAGAAGATGGTTGAACGATGATTCTCTTTGCTCATTCGGAACAACTGTGTTTTACCAAATATGTGAAATTTCTGGTCATGCTGTAATAGAATACACAACAGAAACTTTATGGGACAGATGTGATTTCTGCCCCCTTTCCTGTTTGCCAGCTGAATGTCAGTGGGGAGCGGGAAAAAAACCAAAGTACGATTTTCTCTTTCTAGAGCTCATACCAGGACACCTTGGAATTCCTAATGGCCAGTCGGGATTTTTGTAAGTCCTTCTGGAAAATCTGTGTTGAACATCATGCCTTTTTTAGACTTTTTGAAGAGCCCAAACCAAAGCCAAAGCCTGTCCTCTTTAGCCGGGGGTCATCGTTTCGGTTCAGGTAAGGATTCTGACTTATCTCTCCGTGTCTTCTTTTCCCCTGAGAATTTCCTCAGTGGAACATTGGCTTTCAAGTGCTCTGGCTGTTGGGGTGTTTGCTTGGGTCTTTCCAGAAGGTTCCTGGCAGACCCTCACTGTCCTTTTGTTTGGACATCAGGTAGCCAGGAGGCAGTCTACCCAGACATAGTCAGCTCCTAACAGAATGAGTTCAGAAAGGGTTTCCTGGAGTTCTCTTGTGGCACAGCGGGTTGAAGATCCAGCATTGTCACTGCAGCAGCTTGGTTGCTGCTGTGGCACAGGTTCAATTCCTGGCCCAGGAACTTCCACATGCCCTGCGTGTGGCCAACAAACAAAAAGCAAGGCATTCCTGCTGTAGCTCAGTGGATCAAGAATCTGACTAGTATTCCTGAGGATGCAGGTTCGATTCCTGGCCTTGGTCAGTGGGTTAAAGTATCCAGCGTTGCTGCAAGCTGTGGCTATGGCAGAGCTTGTAGCTGCGTCTCCTGGTCAGACCCTAGCCCGGGAACTTCTGTATGCCACGAGTGTGGCCTCAAAATATAAATAGGAGTTCCCATCGTGGCTCAGCGGAAATGAATCCGACTAGGAACCATGAGGTTATGGGTTCGATCCCTGGCCTCGCTCAGTGGGTTAAGGATCCAGATTTGCCGTGAACTGTGGTGCAGGTCACAGACGCAACTCGGATTCAGCATTGCTGTGGCTGTGGTGTAGGCTGGCAGCTGCAGCTCCGATTCAGCCCCTAGCCTGGGAACCTCCACATGCCGCGGGTGCGGCCCTAAAAGCAAAAAAATAAAATACATAAATATAAATAAAAATTTTAAAAAAGGGTTTCCTTTCTCTGAAGAAGCAGAAGCACCCTGTTGACAGCTGGTGTAGCTTTACCCACTGCCACATAGACTTGCCCATTGTTGGTTCAATTGCTCACACATTCTTTCAACGAGTCTTTGCCTGTCTGCTGCACGGCAAGTTCTGTTCTAGGTGTTGGGGGTATGAGTGAACAGAATACCCCTGCCTTCGTGAAGTATACAGATTCTTGGCCTGGTTATGAAAACCAAACCCAGAATTATTAAGTGGTTAAGTTCTTCGAACGTTTTCTGTTGTTTATAAGGGGAACGTCAAGAGACAGGGTGGATACCAAAGCCCCGTTTCCCTTGGGGCCACTGGTGTTCCTGGCTAGCCAGAAAACTCACCGATCTCCCAGTTACTGGGGGGTGGGGGGACACAGATAAAGAGGGTGGGCTGTTAGGCTGTGTGTTAAATGAGATGCCTTCCTCTCACGGTCCTGTTTCAGTGGTCGGACTCAGAAGCAGGTTCTCGACTATGTTAAAGAAGGAGGACATAAGAAAGTGCAGTTTGAAAGGTAAGAGAAACGTCCGTGCTGCTTCGGGTTTGAGAGGCATCGTCCTCTGCGGGGAGCGGTGCTCCAGTTCAGCGTGAGGGACACCCGAGGGCCGGGGGACGCCGACTGAAAGGTAAGAGGAAGCCCGCAGAGGGCGAGATGGAAGAGGAATGGGAGCTTACAGAGGGAATAAAGCGCGGTAAGATGGGTCCTTACATACTTGGGGATCTGAATTGTATTTCTACAAACTTTTTAATGCCACAAAGTTGCAGTGAAAAGAAACAAGATGCCTGGTTGCTGCTAGCAAGTGCAGACAGCTCTGATGACATGCCAGGCGCTATTCCAAGCTCTTTGCACATGGTAACTTGCCGGACCTTCACACCAGCTCTGTGAGGTCCGTGCTTTTTTTATTCCCCTTTTAAAGATCGGAGACCCTGAGGCTCTTAGAGCTGGGGGGTGGCCCCTGGTCACCCATCTCCATAGCCTGCTGTTGGCCCCACCGCCGGAGGGGCTAAGACAAAGCATAAAGGGTGCGGTGACAGAGGGCCAGGACCGTTTCCTTGCAAGTGCGTGTTTTGATGTTTTTCTTTTTTTCACTTGAATCTGTTTAAAAACCACAGCGGAGCACAGAGAATACAGCAGAGGCTCCTGTTCCCACTACTTGGCATTAACTGTTAACATTGTAATGTTTGTTTCTGGAGTTTTATTTCTTCTTCCCTTATTTGTAGCTAGCTACTGTGGTTACAGATGTAGTGAAACCCCCTTTAACCAACAGCCTTCATTATCTCTGCCTTCCCTCCCCAGAGGCAACCCTACCTCCTTCACCTTACTTCTGTTATAAATATTCATGCCTCCTAGAAGAACAGGCAGAATTGCTCTGGAGGCGCCCTTTTTCCTTTACATAAGTAAGGTTACATTGTACGTAATTGTGGGTCTTGCTTTTTAAACCTGACCCTGACTTTGATGTCTACTTTAAGCATTTGGAGGTATTATGAAAGTAGTACTCCTTATTTATCTGATTCTCTGATGAGAAACATTCAGGCTATTCCGTGTTTTGTTTTGCTGTCGCGGAAACGACTGTGCTGCCATGACCCATCCTTGTATGTTTCTCCTAATGCACATCTGGGGTCTCTTCTCGCTCCACGTATCTAGAAATGTCATTACATTTCAGCGCAGAAGGTCATTTGCATGCTTCTCTCGATGTAACAAACCCATTTCCCCAGACTATCCACAATTAATCTTTTGAGGATTGTGGAAGAAATGGCCCGACTCCCTCTGACTCGGAGTGTGGGTTCCCCAGAGCTTTTGTGGGTTAGTTTGGAGTATTTTAAAGAAAAGCTGGATGGATATTGGAATTTAACCTCTGTCCTTGTTGAGTTTCATGTGTTCCAGTACCCAAGAAGTTTCTAGTGCTCGTTCCCTGGGGAGGCGGGGACTGGCACCCTAAGGGAAGGAAAAGATGGAAGGGGAAGTGTTGGCGGTGTTAAAAGCCAGTGTCAGAGCTCCTGCTGTGGTGCAGTGGGTTAAGAGCCTGGCTCAGGTCTCGGCGGAGGAGTGTGGGGGTTTGATCCCCGGCCTGGCACAGTGAGGTACAGGATCCAGCGTTGCCAGAGCTGCAGCTCCCTGACCCGGAAACTTCCATTGCCACGGGTGCGGCTGTTTAAAAAAAAAAAAAAAAAAAGGCAATTTCTCCTGCTGTTGAGTCTGTAGATGCTTTCCTAGGGAAGACCGCTTCTCTGGACTGAGCGCTGTGAAGGGGTTGGCCAGCCAGTGACGATGGCCTTTATCGTAGAACTGATCTAGAAAATCATTTCCTAAAATGCACATTGATTTCGTATCAGTAGACCATTGCTTGCAGTTCTGAGCATATGTGGGTCCATTAACCAGAAAGTGTTGGGTGGCCGGTGCTCCCACCAGCCAGAGCCTGGGATGGCTGAGGACTTCTCAAGGTTGCAGCAACCCCTGAACCCTACAAAAGGATGCCTGGGTCTGTTTCAGGGAGCATTTATCCAAACTGATGTGCATGCCTTCTCTACTATAGGAGTGTATAAGGCTGTTATTTTTAATTAAAAAACAGAAAAACTCACCTAACTTTCCCTATCTTATATGATTGCTCCCAGGAAACACAGCAAGATTCAGTCGATCAGAAGCCTTGCTACGGAGCCCACAGAGCCGAATTCAGAAGTGCCAAAACAAGTCAGTGATGGTGATATTTGCAGTGATAACTCTGTTTTTCACCAAACCTCCTCTGCTGAGGACCGGCTCTCCTACTATGCTTTGGGGTTCTGTGTCCTTCTTCTTTGGGGTGTTTTATAGAGGGGAGTCTAGCTGTGTCCCCTGGCCCCGACCAGCACTGGCTCTGCTGCGCTCTGCACCCCGAAGCCCTAGCTAGCCTCCATCCCCAGCTGACCCCCCTCCGCCTTCCCCGGGAAGTTGGCTCTATTGACCTGAACTCAGCTTAGGGCTGGGAAGCACCCAGAGCCAGAACTGAGCCCATCCTCCCGCTAAATGGCTGCACTTGTGCAAAGAGATCAGGACCCGTTTCCTGAGTGATGGGTGTAGCTCCCCTTCGGTGCCAAGGTCAGAACCTTGCCCTGGCACAGGAGTGGGTGGTGAGTTCCCAGGGCTTGTGTTACAGGGCACTGACCGCAGCTGGCAGCGAGTCACATTCTCACCCTTGCTCCGAGGGTGGCCAGAGCTCCTTTTCCCTGGAGTCAAGTCTCTGGATGAGCTCTCAGGGTTTTCTCTACGGGAGAATGAGAACTTTGTCCTGGGGAAGATGATGAAGGTGATTTCCTTGTGTGAATCCGAGAGAGTCCGCAACCCGCCCAACCTCCCCGGGGCATCGAACAGAGAAGTCTTTGTCATTGGTCTGAAATCTGTATCAACCTGCCCCTGGGGGTCCCTGATGCCTTTGCTCCCTGCCCCCCAACCACACCTCCTCCGGGAAGCCCCCTGCGGGCCGGAAGGCCTCTCTTGTTCCATAGAAACTTCACCCAAGATGAGACAGCAGGTCCTGGAAAGCAGAAGCTGTACCTCACTTCTGCTGCTGGGGACAGGACCCTGTCGGCTTCCACACCCTGAAAGAACGTTCTGGATCCTGACCAGACTCCGGGGGAGGGCAGGGGATGGGTGCCTGCTTACTGACAGCGTGCTTTGTGTTAACTTGGAAGGTGGGCTTCTTTGGCGATCCTTTGGGCCACTTGAGGCTGAAGGATTTGCTGTTAAATTAGACTCCACGTCTCTCTCTTTCTCGGCTCTGGTGCAACCTCTCCGTTTTCTCTTCATCTCCCTCCCCCCTTTTCTTGCACCCGCCCGCCTCCAGGCTCAGCAGAGTGCCAGCCTTACCGTCGGAGAAGGTGCCGAATCCCCGGGCGGCGGCCAGAGCTGCCAGCAGGGGGAGCAACTGAGCGTCTCCGCCCAGGAGCGCAGCCCCGCCCCGCAGAGGAGCCCGGCGGCCGGGAGCCAGGATGCGGAGGAGGTCGTTACGGACAGGACCCAGCAGAGTAGACCTCAGCCCCAGCAGCCAAGCACAGGTCCAGCATCCAGGGCTGCCCGAGGCAGCAGTGCTTCCATCCCTTTCATTGACTGCAGTGATGCAGACAGTGAATACGACCTTCTCAGGGAGCAAGCGTCCCGGTCCCGGTCCCAGACAAATGACAACTGTGAGGGTGATTTGACCAGTGGTGTTTATCTGCTCTCCAGGGAGGAGAGGTCCAGGGAGGCTAGGCGCAGGGCTTCCCCTCACTCGGTGAAGTCCTCCCGGCCGCCTTCCAGAGGGTTCCTGGACGATGATTCGGCAGACCTAACCTTTGATACGAGCGGGAGCCCCAGACTCCCCAGACATAGCTCTCTGATAGATGAGCTGTTCAGGGGCCCAGGCGGTCACAGTCCCCTGGCCACCCCATTGTCTCCCAGCAGCAGAAGTTCAAGCCCAGATACGAGTTGGGACAGGACCGGGTCTCAGGGCTATGTTTCCGAAAGCGGACGCGGCTGCAGAGAGCCAAGTCTGGGAGAAGACGCTCTTCCCAGCCGGGATCCTCCTTACGAAAATGCTTCCCCCGTCTTACAAAGGCCGTACTTAAGGGGTCTTCCCGGGGGGTATAATAAGTCCGAGACAGATCCGCTGATTCTGAGCCAGGGAGCGGCGACCCCGGAGGCGAGGGATAGCCTTGACAGCCGTGGCAAGGGTGGCCTGGCCAGTCCGGCCGGTTCCGAAGGGAGAACGCTGGCCAACGGCACCCGTCTCACAGGTCCACGTGCCAAGAGCCCCGTCAGGCAGGCAGCGTGTGCCAGTCCCTGGCCAGCCCAGCAGGCTCCCCTGCAAAAGACTGAGGGCTCCACCAGTAGCGGGTCTGAATCCAGCGATTCAGACTCAGACATGCTGAACCCTCTGGGCCAGCCCCTCGTGTTTGGCAACCCTGCCCTGCTGCGTTCCCCCTCGAGGGCGAGGAGTCAGAAGTGCTCAGGTGGCCTGCACTTGAACGAGGAGATAGAGGAGGATGAGTGAGGACAGTGGAGGGCCTGTCTTTGGGGGTTGGGAGCCTGGAGTCGTGAGTCCAGGGTTTCCATAGCGATGATCTGTCCCAGGGGCTTGTTAACTTCTAATGGGCATTTGTTAGAGCAAGCTTGGGGCAGGCACGTGTAGGGTAGGGCATACCTGAACTTCTCAGATCTTTCAGAAGGACAGAACTTCACCTGTCGTGGAAAGTTACCAGGAGCTCATTTCTCTTTCTGGTTGAAGGCTAGGAAGAAATACTCTCTGAAGAGACTGGTCATGTGTAGTATGTTAAATTTACGTGGAAATCTTCTGTGTGTGTTCAGTTACGTATGCAGATCACCCTCCCGTCTGGTGGAGTACTGGGGCTGAAGCATCAGTGAGGTCCCAGCAAGGGTGTGGGTTTTGCTTTGAACCCCTTCTTTAAAAGGGCCACTTTTCCGTGCCTCCTAAAGTGAGGAACTGACAAAACTCAAGGCCAAATTGTAAGTTGATTGCTAGTTGAGATGGCGTGTCGGTGAAATCTTAGTTAAGACTGATGAATATTTTCATCAGAAGCATTTGTGTGGTTCCAGGTTTCCTATGAAATGATAGAAAAGTCATCAAATCTTCATGAACTGTCATTGCCATGGGATTGCTGGTTTGCTTTGTTGGGTCAAATTGTTGGTTATGGTTGAAGAAGCTGTAACTCTGGCCATCGGAATCTCTCGGTGAAACCCAGAGATCTGCTGGGTGATAATGCAGGCAGAAGCGAGACCTCGCAGTGTAGGTACTCTGGTCCCCAGCAGGCTGGCACACCGGTGCCTGCCTCGGCACAGAGAAGAGCCGTGAGCCAGTCCCATCGTCCTTAGTGGATTTTTGTGCATATTCTTAACGTTCACACTCTTGAGAACAGTGTCTTTTCTCAGGAACGGTGACTTCGGGCTATTTTTCTGTGCAGGAAAAAGGAAATGGGAAGTAGAGAAAGGTCTGGTTTCTTTTTAAATCTCGATCACCTACACCAGCGCCTTTCCCCCAGCATTCCTGCATTGCAGATGAAAGAGCCTGGTTTGAACCTGCATTGTCTCTCAGCCTTAGCTGCGCTGGAAATCACCTGGGACATGTTAAAAAATTAGTGTGGTCTGAACTCGGACCCTGGAGATGTGGATCTAATTGATCTGGAGTGCCTCTTAGGCTCCCCAGATGGCTCTGCTGGGCTGCCAGCGTCACTTCTCGGCCAGACACTTGAATCTAGTAGAATCTAGTAGAACTTGATCAAAGTGTTAGTTGAAAGTCGGGCTTCGCTGAATAAGAAAAGCATCACAAACAGGACGCTTCACTTCATGTCTGTTATTTGGTAGCTTTTAGTCTTTGGTACTTAAAAAAAAAAAGACAAATTGTGGAATACAATTTTTAGATCTTGAATGACTACAGAATTATTGAGAAGAGTTGTAGCAATGATCTGTCCCTGCTGTGCCACCGTGCCAGTGGCCTTAGGAAAAGCCATCGTGTGGCTTGGTCGTGGGAGAAGAGCTGAGCGCGTTTAGGAAATGGAGTAGAATTTGGCAGCAGTATAGAACGAGCAGAAATATCGACTGACCTTGTGGTCCACATGAATGTCGAGAAGTTGGTTTTAAAGATTCTGAGAACTTAATCCCTTTTTATACACACTTTGGCTTTATCGTCCTAATCATTTGATTCAGTGCATGATTGATGAATCAGATTGGTTTTTGGATATCTTGAAAGACATTCATTGAAGTAGTCTATTCGTGTCTCGCTTTAGCTTTATGTATTTAACAGAGTCACAGAATTTTAAAGCCACAAGGGACCTTAGAGGCCGCTGAGGTTAAACCTTCATTTTGTGGATGAGAAGCCTTGCTGTGACAACATTGAGACCTCTCATAGCCATATAGCTATTGCATAACGAAGCTAAAACCACAAGTTTAGTCTCTGGACTCAGCGTCTTACTCGATGTGACATCTTGATGTGCTAGGACCTTTTGGGTTCATTTTTTTTATGTTTGGAGACACTTGTGTGGATTAATAATTAAAATCACATGGAGACCAGGAATCCTGGAAACTTAGATAATGATAGTCCATGCCAGGTAGGAAGAACTACTGCTTTTTGTATGGTGGGGTTTTTGCAGTTGTGACACATTTTTGCATATTCTGTTTTGAACTGAGAAAAACAGGTCAATTTTTCTATATAAAAAAGTAGTCAAATGTGAGTTAAGCAGAGTCGCATTTGGAATCCCGTGGTTCATTTGGGAAGGTGGTTCATTCAAATGAGTTTTCTTTTCACCTCAAACCGTACAGCGGTCTGATCATGAAACGTCAATGAGCAAGGAGATTGACCGCCCGGCCCGGAGTGTGGGTCACGCACTGTAAAGCCCCAAAGCAAACCATGCGCCAGCAGTCATTGTTTTTGCCTTTTCCTGAAGAAGTGATTTTTATCTAAAGTGATCTAAAAAGCAAATGGTCAACAGGGGTGTGTCCAGTTTCACAGTGCCAAGACTTCCCACTTTTTAGGGTGCCTCACAGAGTTTTTCTCAGGTTGGTTTCGAACCAGCCGAGCAACTCAGTTTCTGCCTCTCAGCTGGTATTTACGAAAATGGCAATCCTGGTGTGATGAATGGTGCTAAAAAGAAAAGGGGTGTGTGTGTGGTTGGTTCCAAAGCCATGCATTGTGCAGCTCTGAGAACATTCACGAATTGCCTCTGGGAGGGCTCGCCCGGCAGCAGTGAAGGGCACTGGTGGGAGAGTAAACCCGAGCATCCGTGGAGCCCAGAGCTGGAGCCAGGCCGCTGGCTGAAGAGGTCAGGGAACGCCAGTGGCCTCCACCGTCTCGCCTTCCCTGTCCTCTGCCTTGTGAGATGAGGTTCAGCTCTCCATGGCCTTCCCTGGCCTCTGGTGTCTCACCGAGAGCAGGAAGGGCTGGCACAGGCCTGGAGCTGTACTTGGTGCAGGAAGATCAGGGGCGGTGTTGGGTCTGATGAACAACAGCAGAGATCAGAAACCTGTGAATGCTCTCAGATTCCCAAAGGGTGTCCCCAGACCTGTCCGCCAGTTTTCCTAAGGCAATAGCTAGCGCAGGGGCCACGCGCATCAGCAAGGAAGCTGGGCCTTTAGGTCGCAGCTGTTCTATGCAGTGATAGCTTAAGGCCTCGGCTGGAAGACCAACGCGATATGGAAGCAGAAAGCTTTGGAAGTTCCTGTTGCGGCTCAGTGGTTAACAAACCCGGCCAGTATCCATGAGCATGCGGGTTCCATCCCCGGCCTCGCTCAGTGGGTTAAGGACCCATTGTTGCCATGAGCTGCGGTGTAGGTCACAGACGCGGCTTAGATCCCGCGTTCCTGTGGCTGCTGCAGCTCCAGTTCGACCCTTAGCCTGGAACTTCCATAGGCTGCCGGTGCAGCCCTAAAAAGGAAAAACAGAAAGAAAACTTCATACCAGTCAAGGCTACTCCAGGGCCTCCTTGCATGCATCTTGTTAGTTAGTATTTCAAAATATTGGAATTATAGATCCTTTTGCGGTTGATTTTTGTTGCTGCTTGTTCAGGGCCATGTAAAAATGCAAGAAATTTCTCCTAGTGTGAAGAAATGCATTTAATGAGTTCCAGAACTTAAAACGGATTTTGCTCCAGCTCCTTTCCCAGCTGTCCGTATGGCCTTGACAGTATTTTATTAGGCGGGCATTTAATTAAAGGAAGTCTGTGAGCCACATTCTTCCCCACAGATGTGATTCATATTTGAAAATTTCACACAGATTTATCTCACCAAATTGCTATGGCCTGCACTTAACATGTGAATAATTGTGAATAATTCCCATTTTTTTCTCAAGAACTTCTTTGAAGTTTCAACCAAGCAAGGCCTTAAAAAAAAAGACTGGGACTGCAAAACCAAAATACAGTGTAAGCCTCTGGCTTTTTTTTTTTTTTTTTTTACCAAGTATACAAATCCAGTCTGTCCTTTAATTGAGTCAGAAACTCCGCCTGCACCCTAGCTCTGGAATCAGTTTGATTATGTGGTCAAGTAGTTCCTAAACGATTAAAGTAATAGGCTGTTAATTTAAATTTTTTTGTTAAAACTATTGTAAATATGCATCGGATCCTTTTCTCATATCTGTAATTGGTGTTGATGTGCCCATCAACTTTTTCCACTTAAGATGCTAGTCCGTATTTCACCACAGGACGGGCTTGCTGCATTTATTACTGAGTAATTGGGGTACAAGTAGGCCCAGATTAAATTAAATCGGGTGGGCCCCGTTCATCGTTAAGTTTATATTTTGTTTCTTATTTACTGAGCGTATTCGCTTCTGTCTCAGTCTTTCCCTAGGCCCTTACTCTTTTTTGTTTGTTTGTTTGTTTTAATCTTTTTGGGTTGCACCGAAGCAGATAAAATTTCCAGGCCAGGGACTGGATCTAAGCCACAGCCCCCGGCTGCGTGCAACTGCAGCAACGCCACATACCCACTGCCCTGGGCCAGGGATCGAATCTGTGCCTCTGCAGCGACCCCAACCACTGCAGTCGGATTCTTGACCCACTGTGCCACAGCGGGCACTCCTACCTAGGCCCTTATTAGCCAGAATTTGAAGAGCTCTCTGAGTTGCATCCCCAAGAAAGGCTCTTTTTTTTTCTTTTTTTTTCCCTAAATCTTCTCCTTTGTCATCTGTCAGCATTCTTCTTAATAATCAAGAGCTGAGTTCCTCTAAGGCTGGCCTTCCTCTGGTTACACGGGGATGGGCCTGCAGTTGATGCCTCGATAACCCGGGTTTGAATGGTGCAGGTCCTTTTATACTGAGATCTTTTTCAATAGTAAATACTACAGGACCGCACGACATAAGGCCGGTTGAATCTGCAGGTGCGGAAGCGCAGCTACCTAAGACTCTTAGGTTCTGCGGTGGATTTTCCACTGCTTGGAGGGTCTTCGTCCGAACCCCCGCATGGTCCAAGGGTCACCCGTATTTTATTGCTGCAGAAGGGTCTTTGAGTGCAGTCTCTGCTGTAAGAGTGCGTTTCTTGGAACCTGAGAGGCGTGAACGTTTCAAAACTGCTGGTTGCTGGAAGCACTCTGATGAGGTCTTCATCCAGCTCTTGGCCAAGTTCATAAGAACACAGGCGAGGAAACGTTCTAGTGGATCAGCTCCTCCGAGAAGGAAATAGTTAAAGAACTTGACTCTGGCGACATTCAAAAATTTATGGGTGCTGCTTTTTCCTTGTTAGTTTAATGCCATCAGTTTCCACTTAGTTGAGTGAAACGTAGTCCTGGAAGTGGGGTCTCTAGTGTGTTCTGTGTCCCCCTCTAACACTGGTTGCTGGTATTTAAAATGAAGCCGTGACTTTTAGAGCAAAATAAGCATGCATTTAATGTGGCAACTTGTTATTAAAAAGAATAATGAAAAGCCAAAAAAACTATATATACATATATATATATATATATATATATATATATATATATATATATATCTCTCCTTGGTGATTTGGCCTAGCATTGTTGGCATCTAAGATCAAAAGTGGCCTGGTTGCCATCTGTTTGGATACATACTTAAAAGGGGCCCTTTATTATTTCCTGGGGCAAACTGAATTTTTCGTGTTTGCCCTGTGAACGAACATTGCAAATGCTGATTTGCATGTCGTATGTATATTCAGGAGGAGGTGAGTAGAGTCAGTCTTCATAAAATTAATACCACATCACTCCGAAATATTTTCCTAGATGAAACTTCCAGCCTGGGGAGCTTTTCTTTCTTTTCCAACCAAAGCAGTTCAACACCCGGGGTGGAAGCTAGGGTAGAATTAGCAGAGCATCTTTTCCTGAGAGCTTTAAAAAGTGGATTCGACTCTGAGTTGTTCAGGATCGTGTCATTGGGGATGGACCGAGTGGTGCAGACGGCACAGCTTAGCCTCGGAGACAGCTTTGGCCATCTTCTTGGCCTCCGGTGTTTGGTGGAGGGCAACTCCTTTGCGGTTCCAGATCAGGCTACTCCGATATGGCTTGGGTTAGTTTTCTGTTTGAAAGTAGGGAGAGTTAGAAATCAGCCAGTGAGATGGGAGCTTGTAGTTGAGAGCTAGTGTGAAAGTTTAGCTGCCAGGCAAATGCTGTTAACGTGTTTATGGAAATGGTACTGGGAGATACTGGAGCTTGCTGCTAGGGGCCAGGGGCAACAACTATAGAATAGTGAACAGTAGTTGGAAAGCACTGAAAGATGGAACGTAAGCCAAAGGTACTGAGGACGGAATGAGGACGTGTGTGTGTGTGTGTGTGTCTGTCTAGTAAAAAGCATCAAACAGTGATTAACTCTACCTTTGAGTAAGAGGTGGTGGTCATAGTGGGACTGGGAGTTTGGAGGCAGTGCTTCTGCTTTATTTTAAATTGGCGTTGTTAACTGGCTCTCAAATGGAAAACAGCAGAAGGGTCATTTTGGAGCCTGTGGTGGTGACAGGCCCACTGTTATCCTCAGATGACCTTTCTGGCTCATGAACCTGGGCTGACGATTGCTCTTTCCTGGGCCTCAAAGTTCCTTTGTAAGAAGTAAAGCATCTGTCACTCTGCCTGCAGTGATTTATAGAAAACCAAAGCTAAGTTGTTTTAGCTGAGGACACACGGCTGCTGCTCTCTACACGTGCACCTGAAAGGCCAGCGGCTTCGGCCCCTCACCCTCACCCCCTTTCTGCCTGGAAAGTTGCCGTGAAAACCTGACTAACCCAGTCTCACCAGCTCTGCCTATATTATTAATCCAATTCCCTTCCGTCTGTGTGCATATTTAATATTTAAAATTTTCTAATACGCTGAATTAATTTTAAAATAGAAAAGGCTGGGGACTTCATTCTCATTTTTGTCATTTGTTTATTAAATCTGAGAAAACATTTTCCCATTGTTCCACGGTCTACACTGTTTTGTCAGCATGTATGTCTCTAAGAGAAAGCTTTTTTTTTTTTACATTCTGTCTTGAGCCTCAAAGCATGGTGTACCTTCCGTTCCCCGCATTGTTGGAGCCTGTCTGATACCCCCCCCCCCTTTTAAACACGACTGAATACCGTTTTATACCTGCAATACCTGCTTCCTCTCAAATGCAGTGACCCTGCACACTAAGAAGCAAGCTTTAGCATGGGGGCATCCTGGGTGCTCATGCTGGGTGGTGCCCTGAAGGTGGGGGGACAGAAGATGAAGAGAAGCCCTCACTTCTCTGATTTCATCTTCTCCACACCTGTGCTTTGCCCTGTGTGTGCAGGTGGGGTGGGTGCTGTGGTCTTCGGAAATGAGCAGGATCACTGTAGCGAGGGAGCAGGCTCACGGAAACAGAGGGCATCTGTGACAGGCGCTTACGTGGGGGAGCTCAGACAGCTAAGATTAGCTTCCTCCTTTCAATGGGAACAGCTATTCCAGTGGGACTAGCAAACTCTCTGTAGTTTATAAGAGAATTCAGCAGGATTCGTTTTCTCGGGGAGTGGGGGAGGCGGAACCGTAGATGAGAGCTCAGCCGCAGAGAAGACCCCAGTTGGCGGCTCAGGGCCAGTAATCTGTTTTCATTTTGCTGTCTGCCCACCACGTAGGCGCACACAGATACTGTCTGGTTTTGTCTTCTCTCCACGGCTAAGAGAGCAGGATCTCAGCAAAGCATGGATTTCTACCACCAGGAAGGTGGCTGGTTTCCCCAGTTACAGTGAGCTTGGTGGGTCTTTGAGCATGGAAGGCCAACCTCATGTAACAGTCAGTGCAGTGTTAATATTGCTTGTTATTCTCAAAGAGGCTTTCACTTGTTGCAAAAGGTATCTTGCTGTAAAAACTGTCATTTGTCACTGTTCATTCCCACTGATGCCTGAAGCTTTATCCTGAGTACGAGATGGTTTTCCCCCCCCATTGGTACGAAGCACCACATTTAACCCAGCCCAGACACTGACTGCTCTCCCAATACCACCATGTTCAGACAAAGGAGAATTCTCCTTTATCTTGTCCCCTTAGGCAAGACCAAGCTGGTGCATTTGCCATCATTTCCCCTTAGCAGCATTTCTCTTTATTTCGCTGCACGTTGCACCTCTGGTGCTTTTCTGAATCGCTTAATGACCATCAGTGATGCTGCTGTCTGTCTGCTTGCAAAACTTTTCTTAAGGGCACTTGGTCTAAGAAGCACGTACGTTACCCACAGCTACTCACATTATCAAGGTGACCACCCCGCTCTGATTGGCAATCCTGTGACTTGACTTTTCTTGTGGAACCTTGTAATTTCAGTCAGTCGTCGTCATCTTCCTCCCCCGCATATTCCGGTGGGGTGGGGCTCAGCTAAGCAAGCTGATGAGCGTGCATCCAGCCTGTTTGAGAGACGACCCATGAATTGATGCAATACTGACCTTTTTGATAACTGGCTTTCAGATGGCGACAGTCTCCAGAGGTCCCCGTCTTCTCCTTTAGAGGGAGATCGTGGATTTAAAAAGAGCTTTTTAAAAAATAAATGAAAATCTGCACCTGTAATGTATTCGCTGCAGTTGCCTTTAGAGCATGTTCTGGGTTTGTAGAGATACAGTCGCCTTTGTTTTAGAACCAAATAACACGAGGTAAATCATGATAGCTGCGTGGCTTGTATAAGTTTGCCAAATGTAAAACTTTGGGGGAAAATGGAGGAACCCGCGTGGGTACTTTTTATTTTATTTTTTCGTCTTTTTAGGGCCACACCCGCGGCATATGGAGGTTCCCAGGCCAGGGGTCCAGTCAGAGCTGCAGCTGCCGGCCTACCCCACAGCCACAACAACACTGGATCTATAACCCACTGAGCGAGGCCAGGGATCGAACCGTCGTCCTCATGGCTACTAGTTGGGTTCGTTAACCACTGAACCTCGATGGGAACTCCTGTATAGGTACTTTTTAAATCATTGTACTTTTTAAATTATTGCAAAGAGAACTTGAGAAAGCAATCAACATTCTCATTTTCCTCAGTATTCTCACTGTCAGATATTTTAATATTTAACAGATCTGTGGATTGTTATTTTTTTAGATGGTTAGGTTTTTCTAGTTCCCTCCTTAACAGGAAAAATAACACTTAGCTAAGTAAAAACGGCGATTCCCAACATGCTAGTTTAAAACACAGGGCGGGTATGGAGTTCCCTTTGTGGCTCAGCGGTAACAAACCTGACTGGGATCCATGAGTCGTGGGTTCAATCTTTGGCCTTGCTCAGTGGGTCAAGGATCTAGTATTGCCGTGAGCTGCGATGTAGGTCACAGGCGTGGATTGGATCTGGCGTTGCTGTGGCTGTGGCGTAGGCTGGCAGCTGTAGCTCCGATTCCACCCCTAGCCTGGGAACTTTCATATGCCACGGGTACGGCCCTAAAAATAAATACCTAAAACACAGGACAGGTACAGCTAAGTATTTGAAATGCCATTCTCACTACTTGAAAAACAGATGAGGAATTTCTCTTTCTCCCAGACTCATGAGAGCTTATTCTTAAGCCTTTAATACAGTCAGAGGAGGGGGACAGTTACAGGGTGGCTGTGCCCAGTCCTAACAGGGGGAGTCGGGCATGAGTCTGACTTGTTGCTGATAAACCGTGTTCCCGCTGTGCCTGTGGTGAAGAGCTTGGTCAGGAGATGCTGCAGGCCGGGCGAGGCTGCAAAGCCAGCTTCCCCTGTGCAGCCAGGAGAGAAGAATTAGGAATGCAGTTTACACTTGCAAGATAGAACAGCTGAGCCAGTTTCTGGGGTGGGTGATAAATTGAAATCCGGAAGTATGGCTGTGCTAATTTGAAGTTCTGTGTAACTGTTCGTGCTACGAGAATGTGTACCTGGAAAAGGGGTTTTAAGAAGCAATTGCGAGAAATGCCTGTCTCGGGAGCAGTTGTCAGGGAAGGGTCCCCGAGAGGGACATAAACTCAGTCTTCTTGACACAGGTTAAGGGGGAGAGGGGGACATGGTCAGGGTCGGGGGGGGTGTCATGAAATTGTTTGGAAGAGGTGTGGGGTTTGAAAGTTATTAACAGGAAATACAATTGCAGGGAAATGTCTGAAAATAGGAAAAAAAATTTTAAGCATCAAAAGCTTCCAGACTTTTAGGGTGTAACTGATCTTTTTCTAATCTCTTCAAACTGCTTTCCACCTCGTGCCTTAGTTAATATCCAGGTGCTTTCTTAGAAAGTTCCCCCAAATTATCTACCTAGAACCGCACTGGCGGAAAGAAACTCCTTGCCGTCCCCTT
>PVHT020000119.1:2435237-2451048 GCA_004024745.2 Catagonus wagneri
GAAATGTCTGAAAATAGGAAAAAAAATTTTAAGCATCAAAAGCTTCCAGACTTTTAGGGTGTAACTGATCTTTTTCTAATCTCTTCAAACTGCTTTCCACCTCGTGCCTTAGTTAATATCCAGGTGCTTTCTTAGAAAGTTCCCCCAAATTATCTACCTAGAACCGCACTGGCGGAAAGAAACTCCTTGCCGTCCCCTTGTCACAGAGGAAGAAAACAATAAGCTCCCCAGGCATTAAGTTCACTGAGTAGCGGCCAATGCCAGGCGTCCTTTCTCCTCCGCATCCAGGGCTGTGCCTTCAAGGCCAACAGACCGCATGGTGTGGGCAGGCTTTGCCAAGCTGCTGCCGGCCGGCGGGGCTCGTTTTCTATAGCAACACTGCCATGTTGGTTAGCTTTTTTTTTTTTTTTTTTTTTTTTTTGCAAAATGGACTACTTCAGTGAAACCTGGTTACATGCAGTTCTAATAACTGTAACCTTAGCCATTGACCTTGACAAAGACACAGCTCTCTCCGCTTGCCCAGGTCGGGCCCGGTGTGGACACCACTTTGTACGGACCTTTGTCACATACCGGCTCAACAGTCGAAACAGAATTTTAATTACTCATCAAGCTGCCAAATTCTACTAATTACTCTCATCAGCCTGTTCCGTTGGTGGCTGAATGCTGAAGGAGCTACCACCTCCTCTTGTTTGGAATTGTGTTGCCTCTCAGTTTTCAAAGCCTTGAGTGGTTTCTCTCGCAAGGCGAGAAAGGGGGCTGTTCTCCATGCACGCAGCTCAGAGTTTTCTGGACCTTTCCCTTCCTTAGCATTGCTGCTGGGTTTCTAGACCAGGATGCTTGGTGTCGGTTGACTTATGTCTTCCCGTTTAAATACACTCTTCTCCTTGCCCCTTCTTAGGCCCCACGAGTAGACACAAAGCCAGGTGAAGCGGGGGCTCCCCAGACGGATACGGGCGACCCTAATTTGGTCATCCCCCTGGGGGGTATGTTGCACCTGTAAAATTGTGTCACGCACATCTTTAGGCGACATGAGTACGAATGTAGCTGGCTTCTCCCCGACGACCCGTGGCCGGCCGGGAGCCGTTCCCACTCTACCTGGGAACACAGTTGTCCTCAAGTTAGCGTTCGGTGTCCCACTTTCTGAATCCTGTCTCCCACGTGGCCCAGCGAGGAATCTTCCAGATCGCTCTCTTCTTGGCAGGGCACCTCTTCTGCAGCTCATCCTTCTAGCCCACTGGGTCCCCTGAACAGACATCTCCCCAGAGGAAATGACAAGGGCCACAGCTTTGGACCTGCAGAGGGTGGATGTGGTGGTTTGTACTCGAGGGTACTCGCCATGTGGCGGTTGGCTTTTTTTTTTGTTTTGTTTAATCTGCTGTCCAGGGCCTAACTGGTGCTGTTTCCCCACCCCCACTCCTCCTTCAAGCTAGCCTTTTAACTGCTTTTATGTTCTCGGCTCCAACTCTTTCATTGATGAGGCGAACGCTTTTTCTGTTCCACGTCACTGCAAATGCGAGGCCCAGCATGTTCTCACCTAAACTGCCTCACCTGGCCTCCTGCACAGTGTGGGAGCTAAAGGTAAGCCCCCCAGTTTTGCCAGATATTGATGGACAAATCATGAGTGACTCAAATAGCAACTCACAAGTGCATGAACTGTTTTGATCTCCAGACTGCCAGAATTTCTCTTTTCTAATTCCTATTTGTAGCGATAACCTTTTTCCTTTTTGTGATTTTTTTTTTTTTAAAAAGAGAATAGTGTAGTACCTTGAATCAATTGCAGTTGTGATTGTTGTCACTATTTCTATTTGACACCTTCCAATTCTCTCAATTATTGTATTCAGTTGTGCACTAGTGTCAATAAAATTGACATTTGTGAAGCAATTTCTGGCCTTTTTCTCCGGGTTTTACTGGGTCTGGTGGTGTGTGTGGGGTTTGATTGGGTCCTTTTCTAACATCAGGACTTTATTTTAACAATGTAAATGAAAATACAAGGAATTTAACCAGAGGGTTTTTTTTTTTAATGCGCACTTCTCGAATCTGACTTTTCCTGATATTTTCTAATCTCGTTCTTCAAGGATGATTGTACTGACCAGTAGTCCGTGAGCAGGATGTCTGCTTTTCGTTGTTTTTTTGTGGGCATGGAGGCTTTTCACCCGCATGTTGGCAACACAGCTAGCTGATCCACCGGGGACTGGGTCGGGGGGGCTGCTGGTGGTTTCCGCATGGTTCCTTCACGCTGGGATCGAGTGCGCTGTCCAGCTCCATCTGCTCCATTCAAAGCTGACCTGTCTCGTAATTTCCAAATGGCTACGAATGAATCCAGACAGAGGGAACGGAGGTCCAGAAAATGGGGTCGCCGCCTGGAAAAGCACTCTTCACCTTTCTCTCCTAGATCCTTGATAGTGTGCTGAGTAGCCACGGGCGTGAAACTGTATTTCGGACGATGGAGAAAGCGTTGCTCTAGTCTTTCCCTGAGATGGTAACTGACAGGTCCGCAGGCCACTTGAACTTTGCTCACCCTAATCCTAGTTCTAGCGCATCTGCATAAGAATTAGAAATCCATCTGGCGAAAAACGCTTTGTTTAGAAGTCGATTTTGAGACAGCCCATCTAGTTTCAAAAGGTCTTGGTGGGGTGGGAGTGGGGATCGGTATTTGCAAAATTCCGTTGGCAAGGGGTTTCCTGTTTGTGCCATCTCATTTGGCTGACCCGGGATGGATAATTATTTATCCGTTTCCATATTATTCACGATGGGACCCATTGCCGAGGAATCATTAACCCACCTGTCATTTTTTGACAGCTAAAGGGAGATTGTGATAATGTCATGACCTGCAGCTTTGCCTTTGTAAAATGATGACCTTTGCATGTCAATGTGATGCTAGTGTTTCTGTCCCAAACAGTGAGAGAGACATGGAGTGCCAGCACCAGGTATAACCAGCTTGCTTCTGTTCTTCGTAGACTGGGAGGTAGCTGCTTTCCCCCCACTGCTCCAAGACCGTAGTCTGTCCTGGGTGTCCAGTCCTTTAGTTTACTATTAGACTAGCTCTGTTTTCTAGCCCTTTCCTTCATCTCCTTGTGATATATAGACGCTGTATCTTTCTCGAGTAATTCTTAGAAGCTAAGGCCGTAGTTCGGGAAATGAAGATTCTATCTGCAGATCGGTGATGCTTAGAGACTGCGGTGATTATTCCCTAAGCAGAGTCCCCCTTAGGACTGATCCTCCTGTGGCTCCACCGAATGGTATCTTCAGCATCAAGGCGATTGCAACTTAGGCAAAAAAAAGAAAGAAAGAAAGAAAAAAATCATGAAGGGCATTTAATGTGCCTGCCATATGGTAGTCAAGCTTCGCAAGATTTGAAAAGATGACAATCGTTAAGCAGAAACCAGGTCCCAGAAGGAATTACCTTTTTTTTCTCTTTAATACTTCTCATCCCCAAACAGGCTCCCTGACCGGTAGCCCTCACCTTTCAGAGCTGTCCGTCAACTCGCAGGGAGGAGCCGCGCCCGCCAACACAATCTTGTCGCCCAACCTGAGCCCGGACACCAAGCAGGCCTCCCCCTTGGTCAGCCCGCTGCTCAACGACCAGGCAGGGCCTCGCACCGACGATGAGGACGATGGCCGGAGAAAGGTGGTTTGAAATTCTGGTTTTGTACAGAACATAAAACTATTTGAACCCGTCTTAAGCGTGCTGTGGAGTGACATCAAGGACTTTCACGATGTTGTAGAACCATTGTCACCCTTCATTTCCGGAATTTCCTTTTTTTTTTTTTGTCTTTCTATGGCCGCACCTACGGCATATGGAGGTTCCCAGGCTAGGGGTCTAACAGGAGCTGTAGCTGCCGGCCTTTGCCACAGCCACAGCAACGCCGGATCCTTAACCCCCTGAGCAAGGCCAGGAATTGAACCCGCTACCTCATGGTTCCTAGTCGGATTCGTTAACCACTGAGCCACGACGGGAACTCCTGACTTAAATATTTCAAAGAGAAAACAAGACCAGTGGCTGGCCTGACCTCGAGAGGTGCAGCCTGCCCACCTAACAGATTGACTCTGGCCGCTGTCACCCTTGTCCCTTGGGATCAGCCACCCTTCCTGTTCCCACAAAGAACGTAGCTTCCGTTTCCTAAACCCAAGTTCCCACCAGCCCACAGCGCCGATGCAGGTTCTTTCTTTTTCTAATGTTTGTATTACTGTTGATTTGGTTTCTGCGTCATTTCATTTGCTTGCAGGCTAGGTTGCTCTGATACTTTCCTAATTCATTCGATTTTCAGACGCCCAGTTTTGAAGGCAGAGCCCTCGGTGACGGCTAACACACGCGTTCGAGGCTTTTCGCCACGGGTAGTGTTTACGTGGAAGGAAACATTCCTAGACTATTTTCTCATCGTGGAAATCCATTCTCCTAGTGCCTCTCACACAAAAAGAATAAATAAGAGTTTATTTAGCCTTGGTTCCAGTCCACCAAATATCGAAAATTAGCCATGCCTCAATTTAATTAGGACTGTCTTAGAATCGGGACATTCTTAGAGACTTTGCCTCAAATCACGTTTTTCTTTTTATGAATTTCGCAGAGATTCCCAACCGACAAAGCGTACTTCATCGCCAAGGAAGTCTCCACCACGGAGAGAACGTATCTGAAGGATCTCGAAGTCATCACTTCGGTATGCGCAGCATTTCCCCTAAAGCACTAAATTACCGAATTTATCTCCACTGATACTCAGCTTTTGGAGAGAAGCTGGAGCTAATTAAATGTTGGCTTCTCTGACTCCAACTAAAAGGATTTTGGTCCTGGGCTGTAGAAATTAGGCAATAATAGCATGTTCAATTTGGAATAGGCTCCAAAAAGTCACCTCGTGATTTTTAAGCACAAAGGAAGGAAGGTTCTAAAGTGGAGCAATGTGAAATTAAACATGTCACTGCGCCGATACAGAACATTTAGCGTCCTGCCCGTTATTTTTGCTTGAGGGGAGACCTGCGGGTGGATGAGAAACCTCATTTTACTTTGGATAATAAAATTGAGCCACGTCAGCCAAACCTGCCAAAAGGACCGCCTTGTCTCGGTTTTATCAGTCCTGTTCAGTCTTGGTTTAATTCAGTGATGACCCAGCGTGTTGGCCGGGAATGAGGTTTTGATGTGAGCAGCTGCCCACGTCAGAGATTTTTCCCGACTTCAGCCGTCTGTTGGTTACGAGTTTCCAGAAGCGGTGATAACGAGACGGGGGCTCCTTGCCCGATCTAATGAGAGGAGGGAAAACCGTAAAGCCTTGAACTCGGTGATGCTTAGCCCCGCGCATGCGCCGTGGGCTGCTGCGCGCGCTCTGTAGGAGTCGCAAGCCTTCATCCCCCACCTCCCCTCCGCCCCTAAGCGTGTCCTCTTTCTGTTCCCAGTGGTTTCAGAGCGCAGTGAGCAAAGAGGACTCCATGCCCGAAACCTTGAAAAGTCTCATATTCCCGAATTTTGAACCTTTGCACAAGTTTCATACCAATTTTCTAAAGGAAATCGAGCAGCGACTCGCCCTGTGGTGAGTACCTTGACTGCGCGGCAGTTGTCGCCCTCGTGCCCGCCTCTTTCTCGCGCTCCTTTCTAGTGTCAAGTGTGTGTTGTTCCTAATGAGCGGGAGCCATGAGCAGAAGCGGGCTTAGGACAAGTCGAGCTTGAAATGATTTCCCGTGGAATCGACGCGTGTTAGATCTCATCCTGAATTTTTTTTTTCCCTTTTGGCTTACGGTTTTCACAGTGTCTGTTTTTGGACCGTAATGCAGCGAATACCACAAACTGAAGATAGTCATTACCTCTGGGGGGTCGGTGAGGGTTGTAAGGAATGGAGCCACGTGAGGGCCTTGAGGGGGTGTTGGTAATATTTCAGTGGTGCTTGCTTTATGGGCCTTAGACATCTCGCGCAGGTTCAGGCAGAACGAAATAATGCCATTTGTAGCAACGTGGATGCAACTAGAGACAGACAAATGCCACATACCACTTAAAATATGGCACAGATGAACTGAGCTACAGAACAGACTCACAGACAGGGAGAAACAGACTTGTGGTTGCCGGGGCGGCGGCGGGGGGGAGAGCAAATGGCTTGGACCATGGGTTTGGGGTTGGTAGACGCAAACTATTAAATTTAAAAGGTATAATCACTGAGGCCCTGCTGTGTGGCACAAAGAACTGTATCCACTCACTTGTAATGGAACATGAGGAAAGATAATATGAGAAAAGAATGTATGTTTAGGTGTGACCGGGTCACTTTGCTGTACAGCAGAAATTGACATTGACAGAACATTATACATAACTATACTCTTAAAAAAAGAAAGAAAAGTTTAAAAATGCATGTTTTCAGACCATAATTCAGTGAAAGCCACAAAGTGAAGATAGTCATTACTTCTGGAAGGGCGATGAGGGCTGTAAGGAGTAGAGCCGCGTGAGGGACCTGAGGGGGCTGTTGGTAATATTTTTCTGGCGCTTGCTTTTGTATGTGTCTCATGCGGTTTTCAGGGTTACATTTTCCAGTAGTTAAAGAGTTATTTGAGGAGTTCCCGTCATGGCACAGTGGTTAACGAATCCGACTAGGAATCATGAGGTTGCAGGTTCGATTCCTGGCATTGCTCAGTGGGTAAACGATCGGGCGTTGCCATGAGCTGTGGTGTAGGTCACAGTCATGGCTCGGATCTGGCGTTGCTGTGGCTCTGGCATAGGCTGGCAGCTACAGCTCCAATTAGACCCCTAGCCTGGGAACCTCCACATGCTGCGGGTGCGGCCCTAAAAATGACAAAAGACAAAAAAATACATATATATTTCTTTGAAAAACGGAGACCCATGCCCCAAACACACACAGCGCCTTGACCTTGAATCCCACTGCTAGGGATTTATCCTAAGGATGCGTTCTAGTATGTGAGGTACCAAATGGCAAAGATCTCCACAGCAGAATCCAAAGATTGAGAGCTGGTGTAAATATTCATGAGGAGCAGACTGGCTGAAAATAATGTTAAGTCTCTTTGTTAAACACCATATGAAATGTTCGTCCATGGGTACCAAAACTCAGGGGGAAAAATTGTGTACTATAGAATGCAAAGTCTGATATACCCTTGCCTAAAATGCAACCTTTTATAGAAAATTCCTATGGGGTTTTTTAAAAAGACAGTTGTATGCAGACCCACGAGAAGTTGTCTGTTAAGCATGCCTTTGGAAAAAAGCCAGGAGATGATAGCGGAAGTGGTTTACTGTGTTCTGGCGGAAACGGAACCCACCGCCCGCCAAATCCATCCTCACTGCAGGGGAGAGTTTGGTTCGAAGTGGTCTTAGGGCTTGCAGGCGCCCTGGAAGGGGCGGTCTTGCTCCAGGGGGTACCAGCCGTGGTGCGTGGAGATTGAGGATAAGCCAAAGATAAGCCAAAGATGCCCATTTAGAGTCTTCCTCTGAGGCTGGTGCTGTGAATGTGAGAGAGACACCACTTTTCAAAATTCAAAAAGAAAACAAAATCCACAAAACCTAACTTGATTTTACTGTCCCAAGGTTTACTGGAAAACTTATGCTGTGTTCTGCCATAATTTGCCTCATACAAAGTTGAAGGATGCTTTCGTGCTGGAGTATAAGGCCTTCCAGCTCCGGAGAAATCACTTAACAGTTTGTTTTCTGGCCCGTGAGGTGTGTGTGAAGATCGCCTTCGCTTGGGCTCAGAGCATCCTGAGCCGGAGCAGTTTCAGTCCGCGTGGCAGTCGATTTTAGATAGGGTTGGGGAAGTCCCTCACAGGAAGTGTCCTAAGTCGGCGGTGCCCTGGAGCCCGCATGGTGGCTTCCTCTAGACAGAGCCTGTCACCAGAGAGCTTGGCACCACTGTATGAAACATGCCATTCTCAGGAATGAGTGCCGTTTTCTTGGATTTATCCGTGGCCCTAAATTGTTAGCCACAGATCTGTGAAAGGATATCCAGTTGCTTAAAATCACCTGCTGTCGTTTATTCCCCATAGAATTTTCAGTTGGATATCTTTCAGAGATCTCTCATTTTATTCAGTTTTCCTTGAAGATACCAGAAGCGTGGAGAAGACTCAAAGCCAGAGACAGTCAGTATGCGGCTCAATGGGCTTGATCTTGCGTAGCCTTGCAGCAGTGGCCACATGCCAAACTGCTGATGTTTATCGGGAGTAAATGTGGAAGTCTGCCCTTAGGTTCAGTGAATCAAGTCCTCAAGTGCATGATGAGGAAGAGCTGGCGTGGCAGGCCTCCAGGACCAAAGGCTGCGTGTGAATGAGTTATTTTGAGCCAATAGAATAACATAGAAACCAATGTCTATTGTACCTGTAGCTCTGAACATGAGCCGCTGATTAAAATCCCTGGACAAAGACTGATAGAGATAACTGGGCAAGGCCAATGGGAGAGAACCACATTTTCCAGGACCCCTCATTGGTACCCCCACCCCATCTTTAAGGGATAAAACCCCCTATAGGACAGTAGAGAGTGGGGGCTCTTTCCCCCCGTCCCAGCAGCCCTGGGAGCTATTTGCTTTCCTGCAATAAAGACTTTGCTTGCTTGCTGCCTGGAAAAAAAAAAAAAAAGTCACTGGGAATCTTTAAAGGTTGCAAAAAAAATCTTCAAAACCGGGTATCAGAACCTCTGAGCGGTCGAAGCTAAGCCATCAGTAGTTCCTAAGCTTCCAGGGTGACTATTTCAGTGTGCAGCCAAGGTCAGGAACCTCTTCGCTAGACTCTGCCTCATGAAAAAGAAACCAGAGCATGGCAAAGGATTGCCCCTGGAGACTTCAAGGCTCGGAGCTCCTTCAGAATGGCGCACCCAAGTCTGAGTTTCACGTTTCAAAGGGGATAAGAGAATGCATTTCAATTTTAAGACGATTTTTGAAACTGTGGGCATTTGGCCTAAAGGAAAGGAGATCTGGGAATACACGGGACGGAGCTCTTCAGGCTGGTCGTGTGGAAGAAGGAGTCCATGTCTTCTCAGTGGTGCCAAACGCAAAATTTAAAGAAAGGAGTGAATTTCCAAATAGACGCATCGTGTCTGAGTACGGAAGAGGCTGTCCTCAGTCCGCGGGCAGCTTGGCCATGAGCCGTCGAGGCTGTGAGTTCCTCCATCTCAGGGCTGCTGGAGCTGAGGTTGCCCCTTTCCAGGTGAAACCCCAAATCTGGCACGACACAGGGTCCCCTGGCGTTGGTAGCTAGGGGAGTTTTGAAAAATGCTTGCCGGGTGCAACCCAGCCCTTCTTAATCAGAACATTGAGGTGAGACCCAGAAATGTGTAATTTTTTAAAGTGCTTCTCAAGGAGGTCCCACTGTGGCGCAGTGGATTGATGATCCGGCTTGCTTCTGTGGGGACGCTGGTTCGAGCCCCTGCCTGGCACAGGGGGTTGAAGATCGAGCTCGTCCCTGCGGAAGTGCAGGTTCCATCCCCAGTCGAGGCAGTGCGTTAAGGATCCAGTGTTGCCGAAGCTGTGTTCAGGTTGCAGCTCCGGCTCGGATTCCATCCCTGGTCTGGGAACTTCCGTATGCCGCGGGTGCAGCCGAAAAAGGGGGGAAAATGCTTCTTGAGATGACTGATGAATAGCCTTTTTGGGAACTGCTGATGTGAAGTGCCTGTGACAAACAAGATTCTTTGGTTTGCATTTCGCTTCTAGCTCTTGTTTCTCCCATAAGCAGTGAGTGAATGCGCGCAGGCGTGCTGCATGGGTGGGGGAGTGTCAGGCTTTGCCTGCTGGGGACCTGCAGTCTGAGGAGGGTCAGGCACATAGAGCGAGGAAGGCCAGACCCTCTTGTGGATGGAGGGGCCCTGCCTGACGGGTGCAGAGGGCGTCTCTGGCCAGTTTTGTCTTGGAGGTCACGTGGGCCATCAGTGCCTCCACAGCAGAGGCACCCAGGAGTGAGTGTGTTTAAGGAGAAGAATGATTGCATGACGTTTATTAAGACATGAGTTCGTTCTGGGTTATTGACTGACTGACCACATGTAAGTGTGTGCGCCTGTGTGTGTGTGTTCATACTTCATGATGGGAGCCGGTCCTGTAGAGTGGGATGGCTGCGCCCGCATCCTCTGTCACCGCCACCTGGGGCCCGCGTCCAGCCGTCCGTGGCCTCGCACGGCCGCCTCTTCTACCTGTAAGGGGTGGGGTCCAGTCCCCGCTTCATAGGGCTGTGACGCAAAGTAAATGAGACAGCGTTTGAGAGGAATGGTGGGCGAGCCGACCATTCTTTTTTTTTTTTTTTTCAATATAAACATCTTATTTTGAAATTTTGGACTTCAAGTTGCCGTGACTGTGTGACGAGTGTGTTTCTGCACACTCCTCGCCCGTCCCTTTCCCTGATGGCAGCTTCTTACATCCCTGGCACATTCATCAAAACTAAGAAACAGGGAGTTCCCACTGTGGCTCAGCAGGTTAAGAACCTGACCAGTATCCCCGAGGATGAGGGTTCGATCCCTGGCCTCGCTCAGTGGGTTAAGGATCCGGCGTTGCCATGAGCTGTGGTGTAGGTTGCAGACACGGCTCGGACCCCGCGTTGCTGTGGCTGTGGCGAAGGCCGGTGGCTACAGCTCCGATTAGACCCCTAGCCTGGGAACCTCCACGTGCCGCTGGTGCGGCCCTAAAATGACAAAAGACCAAAAATAAAAAAAATCTATTGACTTAGACCAAAAAAAAAAAAAAGGATTCTTAAAGGAAAAATGAGGACTAAACAAAAACATTTATTTCAAGCTTAGGTAACCTGCCTGGGGGACGGGGTCTGTGTGGCAGGTGACCTCATCTTCCTTAGATGGATGGAGAAGTCCCATGTGACAGATGACCTCAGTGGAAAATTCCTGGCTGACAGGTGAGGGTTGCATTCCTGGGGGAAGTTGTAACCGCACTTAGGTTAGATATTAAGTCTTGGTTTTAGCCCAAGTGACTCCATTTTGGGCCTGTCCTTTCCTTTTTCACAGTACATTCTTATCAGCTAAATTCCAGCTTTTATACAGTGATATTGTTTTTAATTCTTATTGTTAATAGAAATCTAAAGTGCACCTCAAGGTCTCCCAAAATTTGGTGCTTAAATGTCACAGCCACCATGCTTTTCCTGTGCAGTCCTGAGTTAGGTTATCATATATTTCTATCAGCAGTGCGAAGTTATAGGGCATAAAAATTACTAGGAAGTTTTCCTCAGTGATTAGGCTCAACCCCAGCTCAGCAAACGCACCTGCCCCTCTCCAAACGCCGTGTTCTCTTCAGTCAACACCGTTTCCTTCTGCCAAAGCCCAGGTTACCCTGCTTCTTCAAAAACAAGGAAACAGGTTTGGTGACTTGTGAAAACATGAAGAATGCTTTTCCTTTTGAAAGCAAAGGCATTGTCCTCAGCTGTTCAAATGTATTCAGAGAAAGCCGCTAATGACCTTTAGCCCCAAGAGCCCCAAATTCCGGCCCTGAGATGACTGACAGGCACTGAGCACAAACCGGCCAAGGGGTTCCCCGGAGACGGACGCAGACCTGCCCCAGCACCGCGATCCTTGGCTGGTCCTGCTGTGTAGGGAACTCAGCTGGCCGCTGGCGGGGAGCTGGGGCCCAGGGAGGGGTTTCCAGGAAGGTACTCGGGGCGGGCTTCTAAGCAGGACCAGCTGAGTGTTTCTAGAAGACCCTTGAGGTAGAGCCGCTTGGACAGTGCATAGGAGTTCATCCAGGAGGGCTGAAAAATCCAGTGTCGAGAGTCACCGAGTCTGGACTCGGACAAAGGCAAAAGCAAAGGAGAGGCCCCTGGAGATTTACGCCTGGCTAACTGGAAGGATGGCCATGAAATTAAGAGTGACATTGAAGAAGAAAGGAAAGAAGCAAGTCAGCTGCAGGGAGGGCAAGCTTGCTTTGGGGCACACCCGCTTGGAGGGGTCAGTAATGAAGCCATAAGGCAGCCGGGAGCGTGGATGGGAAAGAAATCAGGTGCCGGTGGTGGAGACAGGGAGATTAGCCACGGGGAGATCAAGTCCTTAAGGAAGACAGTGTTGTGACAAAAGCCAGGGCCAGAATCCTGTTGAATACACTTTGGGGGCAACCTGCCATCTTCGTTGCTAATGGCAGAGCAAGAGCCAGCAAAGGAAGTGTGAAGAAGCCCCCAGAGATTTAGAAACAACAGAGAGAGCAGGGATAAAGGGTCCTGCAGGGGAGTAGGGCTTGGACAGTGATGCCTGGATGGCAAGGATGGTTTGAGGCCGTAGTTCCCTGGGATGCGGGAGCAGCCCCAGGATGCTGGGTGCTTCTGCAGGGAGGAGGTGGGGGACAGTGCCCATGAGGGGTCAGTGTCCATCCAGAGTAGAAAGGCAGCTCCGCTGTCAGGACCATGACCTTCTTGCAGGCTGTGATTAGGAATTTCACAAGTGGGGTGGTTTTGTCTCACTGTGAGGCTCAGAGGCTGAGCTTGAAGTGCAGGAGAAATGATGAGAAGATTGTACCACAAAGATGGAACATTGTTGCGGTAGCACCAGTGAACCATCAGAGAACAAAAAGGAATAAACTATTTTTCTTTTTTTTTTAACTTTGCATATTTATTTATTTTCCATTATAGCTGGTTTACAGATTTCTGTCAGTTTTCCAGCTGCACAGCTTGGTGACCTGGTTACACATACATATATATATTCGTCACAAATGATTAGACATAGTCCCGGTGCTATACAGCAGGATCTCCTTGCTTTTCCATCCCAAAGGCAATAGTCTATAACTATTAACCCCAGACTCCCATCCCATCCCACTCCCTCCCCCACCCTCTTGGCAACCACAAGTCTGTTCTCCAAGTCCGTGATTTTTTTTTCTGTAGAAAGGATCATTTGTGCAGTATATTAGATTCCAGATATAAGTGATATCATACAGTATTTGTCTTTCTCTTTCTGACTTACTTCACTCAGTATGAGGGTCTCTAATTCCACACATGTTGCTGCAAAGGGCATTATTTTATTTTTGTTTATGGCTGAGTAGTATTCCATTGTGTATATATACCACATCTTCCTAATCCAGTCATCTGTTGATGGACATTTGGGTTGTTTCCATGTCTTGGCTATTGTGAATAGTGCTGCAGTGAACCTGCGTGGGCAAGTGTCTTTTTCAAGGAAATTTTTGTCTGGATATATGCCCAAGAGTGGGATAGGAATAAACTTTTTCTTATCATCCTACCGACTCTGGGTATCACTGAAAAAGAAATCATAGGGATTCCTCAAAAACGTAAATATAGAATTACCATATGATCTAGGAGTTCTACTCCTAGATATATACTCAAAAGGATTGAAAGAACTTGAAGGGATAACTTCTACATCAGTGTTCATAACAGCATTATTCACAAGAGCCAAAAGGTGGAAAGAACCTGATGTCCATTGACATGTGAATGGATAAACCCAGTGTGGTCTCTCTGTGCAATGGAATATTATTCAGCCTTGAAAAGGACGGACAGTGACACCTGCTGCAACATGGATAAACACCATCCTAAATGAAGTAATTGCCAGGGCAAATAGTGTGTGGCTCCCGTTGTATGAGGTACCAAGAGTAGTCAAATTCCTAGAGACGGAGAAGAGGATGATGGTTGCCAGGGGCTGGGGAGGGGAATTGTTCACGGGATAGAGCGTTTCTGTTTGCAAAGAGGAAAAAGTTCTCGAGAAGGATGGTTCCGGCGGCTGTGTACCATGAGTGTACTTTGTGTCACTGAACTGTGCGCTTAGAAAATGGCGACGATGGTAAATCTTAGCTTGTCTGTATTTTGCCACAGTTTTTTAAAAGTAGAAAAAAGAAAATCATAGGGAATCCAGTGCAGGCTAATTCAAGAGTCTTCAGAACGGTGAGGGCCACCAGGCCTGGGGTCTCTGGGAACTCACGGAGGGCTCAGGTGCTGCGGACTGAATCTTCTCCCCTCCAACCCGGTCAGCGTGTGCAGCCGGGCCTTGAACTAGGGCCTCAAATGGTGTCTCAGCTGAGAACGCAGCTCTTATCTCACTGACTCGGAGCCCCTGGCCGCAGGCGAGGCTTACCTGTCCAGGTGCTTTTCCCTCCCCCCGTGCCCACCTCACAGTGCAGCGCTTCACTTCCCACCCTTTGCCGATTCTTGGGAGCACTTTTGATCTCCCGTTATTGGCCTACAGCTCTGTGAGGGCCATGGATTCGATTGTAAGCAGTAAAAACAGGCTTTTTACTTTTCTCAAGTGACCCAGTGAGAGTCACATCCCAGCTGGGCAGGTTCTGTGCTCTTCCACCCAAGGTGGGGACTTTTGATGTCAATAAGCCCGTCGTCTCCCCCGGCCTGTGTTTGAACTTGGGACTCTTACGGGAAGTGTAGAAAGGAGCCCCGTGATGAGACAGCCTGTTGTGAGTCTGCTGCACACCTGAGGGTCAGTAAGCAGAGTGGGCTGGGACACCATTCTTTTTACCGGCCCGGAGGACTCCCTGCGGTGGCCGCCACTCCCAAAGGTCGCTGGCTCGGCCTGCAGTCAGGAGCACTTTCTCATAGCATCCTCTCAGGAGGGGCGGCGTCCTCTTGTGGTTGAGGCAGGAACACACGCACGCTCCACGGAGACACACACACATCATACATGGACATGCAGGCACACACGCAGACATACACATATACGCGGACACACCATTGCACGCACAGATACACATACATGCACAGACGTACAGACAGACATACACAGACACACACAGGCACATATACACATGCACACAGACACGCATGCATATACACACATTCACACAGAGACACACAGAGGCACATATATACACATTCACACACAGAAACCCAGACACACACACAAACACCCTGCCCTCCTCTCAACTTGGAGGATCCCCACCACCACGTTCATCTCTGGATCTGAGGACGGGTCGGTCCCCTGCCACTGTCCATTTAGCAAGTCATCAACGGCTGATGGTCGCTGTCACACGGTGAAGCACCGCTGGCTCTCCTCTTGCTGACAGTTTATCTGATGCAAAAGCCTTGGTCCCCTGAAGGTGACGTCTGTGCACTGTTCACACATCCACATAAGGATCTGATTAGTAAACTATTTCGTTGTTCCCAAGATCCAGATACTTGTAGAGGCCCCTGAGACTATTTCGTAGAGTCATCATTTCTGCCCACACGGGCTCACGGTTGGCGAATTGCTTGGTGCGGCGGGCTTCTGTCTTACCAAAGTGCGTTTCCTACCAGCAATGGCAGCATCACCCTTTCAGAGTAAGGTAACGGCAGCGCCTTGCCTGTGGGACTTTCCTGTGTGATGATGGGTCCCACCGGTTCACAGGCTGGAAGGGGTCCTGATGTTCCAACCTTGTGAATGTGGCCGTGCGTGGGCAGTTAGGGTGACAGCCCCGCCTGTCTAGAATCTGGAGTCACCCTTTGATCTGGGAAGGTCAGTTAAGCGCACTGATGTTTGCAGCTGTGGAACTGCCTTAGCCCAATCCAGACGCGTGATTCCTCCCTCCCTTCTCCCCCACCAACCTCCATCTCTCCTCCTACGAGTTCCCCAGATGGTTACCAGCCTTCCTGTGCCTCCCGCCCTTCCCATCGCGGTTCACCAGTATCTTGGTTCCTGGTGCGCACGTCTTAGCGTGGCAGTGCGGGCGCGGTTATTCCTGGGTCACTTAGTCTAGGGCGGAGCTCCGGATGACATTCGCCTGTTTGAATGACTCAATGATTTCTCATTTTTCTGGGGTGACTTTGTCTGCCAAAGTGTCACCTTTAGGTCTGGAGTCTGAGCAGGTGGATTTGAATGTCTTCTAATCTGCCAAGTGTGTTTATGGCCAGAGCGCTGCTGCTTCTTTGTTCAGCAGATATTTACCGTGCCCTTACTGTATTATGAGTCACTCTCCCTGGTGTTTAGTGAACCACACGG
>PVHT020000119.1:2451148-2464036 GCA_004024745.2 Catagonus wagneri
CCCCCCCCCATGGAAGATGAGGCTCTGGAAAGGAGGGTGCCTTGGCCAGCCAGGGAGGACCACACCCCATGTCTTCCTTTCCCAGGGGCCCTGGAATCTGCGGGCAGGAGAGGTGCTGTTTTCCTTGTTCTCTGGTTCTACCTAGAGCGGTGCTTCCCACTCGAGCGGTGCTGATGGAAATCTTGAGGGTCTGCACCGTCCGCTTAGTAGCTGCTAGCCACGCGGGGCCGCTGAGCTCTTACAGGATGGATAGGGTGGCTGAGGGACTGAATTTTTAGTTTGCGTTTCATTTTAAAGCTAAGAGGTAGGAGTCCCCGTCGTGGCACAGCGGAAACAAATCCAACTAGGAACTGTGAGGCTGCGGGTTCGATCCCTGGCCTCGCTCAGTAGGTAAAGGATCCGGCGTTGCCGTGAGCTGTGGTGTAGGTTGCAGACGCGGCCCTGATCCCATTTTGGGTTTTGGGGCTGTGGTGCAGGCCGGCAGCTGCAGCTCTGATTCGACCCCTAGCCTGTGAACCTCCATATGCCGCAGGTGCAGCCCTTAAAAAAAAAAAGGATAAAAAAGCAAAAAATTAAAAAAAAATAAAATCTAAAATGCCGTCCAAGTTTCGAAGACAAGAACGCTCCAAGGGCACCGTGGTCTTTCCGCTCTGCCCCAACGAGTCAGCGTTCCATTGCTGGGTGGAGATTGTTCCTTTTAGCACGGGAGTGAAATTGCATGTTCTCCCCTAGGCGGGAGGCTGTTTTTCTTGGATTACGTGTCTTATTCCTGACTGCCCCATAGCCCACCGTGCTTTAAGAGCAAGGTACTGTTTTTAGAAAAATAGAAATGATTTGTCCAGTTGCCTGTATCACAGGTGGGTTTCTGCTAGGAAACACTTAGGGCACATGCCGGGCCACTGATGCCAGGCACTTGCCAGATCCCTTCTGTTCTGCTGCATTTTGGGTTTTGGGGTTTTTTGGGGGGGGGGTACTTTTTTTTTTTTTACTTTTTTGGCTGCCCCGAGGCATATGGAGTTCCCGGCCAGGGATCGGATCCAAGCTATAGTTGCAACCTAAGCCGCAGCTGCGGCAATGCCAGATCCTAAACCTACTGCACCATGCCTGGGATCGAACCTGCGTCCCAGAGCTCCTGAGACGCCACTACCAATCCCATTGCGCCACAGCAGAAGCTCCACGCTCTGCTGTGTTTTAATACCTGAGCTGTAGCTTCCGCACCTCTTATTAAACTGGACCTGGCCTTAAGCCTCAGAAGAAGAAAAGCCATAGCTGGATGCAACCCAGTAGTGTGACATGTGCACGAGGGACGTGAAGCTGCCGTGTCCCAGTGGCGTCAAAGGACAGGTTGGATCCCCTGCCTTTCCCTGCCAGAGGCAAGCCGCGTACCCCCGCCGGCCAGGATGCCTCTGGCACAAATCCCTTTCCCACACATGTGGATGTGAATTAGTGTTCAAATTAATGGAATTTTCCTCTCCAGGGATTTCAAAGGAGATTGAAATTCACCAAAGAATGTTGAATCCACATCTGTTACACATGCCTAATAGATATTTATATTAATATAATCTATTACTCTGGCTAATTTGTTTGCTTTTTGAACCCGGCTACCCTCACATCCTACATATTAATGGAAGATTTCCCTCGACTCATGTGCTCATCTGTATTCTACGTGTTATTTAGCATCGACACACAAACACACAATTACAGCCATCCCCCCCCCGCCCCGGGAATCATAAGGAATAGTAAGAATTAGGGCATGGCGTTTGTTCTGCAAATGAGGCCTAAAAATCCACCATGCTCAATCTATTTTTCTGGGGTCAGAGGATGGCCAGACCCAGCCAGGTTGAATAAGTTGGCCTTCTAGCCCCACACTGCGAGGTTTGCTTTTATGTTTTAATCTAATGAAATGATTCTTTGCTTTTTTGGGAGGGGCGGGCCAGGGCTGAGCCTTGGTCTGTCTGTTGCTGGGTGGCTGATGGGCTCACACAGTCGTGAGTGAAAAGTTTACAGAGTGTCTGAAAGACTCAGATTCTGTGTGTGTGTGTGTGTGTGTGTGTGTTTTCAACCCTATGCTGAGATCACATGTAGTTGCACCTTAATCCTGGAGCACAGGTCAGAATTTAGCATCTAGGGTCTTCTTGGTACATGAGTTACCAAAGTAAAATTGTCAAAAGAATTTTCAGCCGTGTTGCTGTGCGGTAATTACACAGACAACAACTATGTGGTCCCAGCTTCGGAACAAGGACCCTTGTCTTGGGAGGTTGACATCTGGAGGCAGTTCCGGAAGAGTTATAATTACTTTTTCATGTTCTCCATGTTAAAATGACCTTTTAGCTCTCCGCCGTAAAGCCAGTGCTCGGGACTCATGGCTTTGCTGGCGTGGAGGACGTGTAAACACGATGGTAATTCTATACAGGGCGGCATCGGGCCTCGTTCTCGTCCCCGTGGGCTGACTCCACATTCTGGAAGCAGGCAGGGCTGGCACCTGCCAGGAGGTGTGGTCCAGACGGGACTGGAAGCGGGCAGAGCTGCCTGGACCGGATGCATTAACTTCTGAGGCCCCAGCCTGGGTCTACCACGTGGTCCAGAGCTCTCCCCCTCGGGGACCCCACGTCAGTGCCTTCCTTGCGCACAGGGGACTTTTTTAATTTTTTGTTTTGCTTTTTAGGGCCGCACCTGCAGCATATGAAGTTCCCAGGCTAGGGAGTCTAATCGGAGCTACAGCTGCCGGCCTACGCCACAGCCACAGTCACTTGGGATCCAAGCCACGTCTGTGACCTGCACCACAGCTCATGGCAACAGCGGATCCTTGACCCACTGAGCGAGGCTGGGGATCGAACCTCCCAGATACTAGCTGGGTTCGTTGCAGCTAAGCCACAATGGGAACTCCCCAGAGTGTTTTTCTAAAACAAAAGTAACAACGCTGAGACTTGGAGACACAGCTTAGTTTCTGCTAGCCAGCCCGATGCAGGAAGCGGGGTCCCCTTGCGTCTGGGGTTTTAACATCAGTACATTTTTTTTTTTTTAAATAAATGGTTGGCAAAAGGAGAAAGAAAGTGAAGTCAGCGAAGTTTGCCCTCCATCACCGCTCTCCCCCCAGGCTGCTTTCCAGCCCTTCATTTCCCGTGGGTAAGATGTCCTCCTAGAGAAGGGAAAACAAAGCCCCTGACTCATGGCAGCCGAGACCTCTGTCCCTCCCCTCACCCACCTCGTCCAGAGGACTCTCGCTAAAATACCTCAGTTATGTCCTTGGGACTAAATAAAGACCTTTGTCATGTGCGTTGCCCAATGGCGCATCCATTCGGAAGCTTCGAGGTCAGTGATGTGAGATCCAGCTAAACCGCTCCGTATCCAGAAATCGAGGTTACAGCGCGTCCTGCCTCCTGTCCCTGGTGCGCGTGGCATTTAGCGAGAATCAGCTGGGCTAGCCCAGCGGCTGGGTCCTCCTCTGTTGTTCAGACACGCAGGAAAGGGAAGGAGAACTTTCCAGCTCCTCGGGGAGCTTCATGTGACACGGAAGGAGCCGGGGTGGGTGGTTCTGAGCAGCAGGAAGCTGGAGCCGCTTTCTGCCCCAGCGTGTAAGGAGACGAGCGGCCCGGGAAGTTCACAGCCACACCCGGACACATCGGGTCCGCAGGATGACCGAGCAAGAAACATCTCCAGGGCGACTCCGCTCATAAGCACCTGCCAAAAGTCCAGAGAGGGCGCCACCCTGTAGCTGACGGGGCGAGAATAACATGAGATGCAGAGCAGAGGGTCTGAGGGCCGACTCGGAGGAGAGCCTGCTCCACGTCGGTACTGGAGGCTCGAGCATCCTCCGGGGAGAATGTGGATTGATGGAGAAGGGAGAAAAAGTCAGGATAACAGGGGCTCCAAGCCTGAAGCTGAGGCGGGACAGCCACTTCATGAACAAAGGCAAGCGGGAAGAAGATTGGGTTTGGGCAGCAAAGTAATTAACGCTGCATAGAAACTCTTGCAAATTTGAGAGGCCCGTGGGGTCACCTGTGCAGCGCCCCCCAGAAGGCCTGAAATACTGCGCCTGGGTCAGTAGCTGCACAGAACACGGGATGTAGATTTGGCATCGTGAGTTGAAATCACAGGAGGAGTTCCCGTTGTGACGCAGCGGTAGCAAACCTGATTAATAGCCATGAGGACGCCAGTTCGATCCTGGCCTTGCTCAGAGGGTTAAGGTCGCAGACACGGCTTGGATCCCACGTTGCTCTGGCTGTGGTGCAGGCTGGCAGCTGCAGCTCCGATCTGACCCCAAGCCCGGGAACTTCCATATGCTGAGGGCGAGGCCCTAAGAAAGCAAACAAACAGAAAAAAAACGAAAAACACAAAGAACCCTGCAGGGACTGGAGGGGGCTGCTTAGGAAGAAGAAAATGAAGAGAGAACAGATATGTGTGTATGTATGACTGGGTCACTTTATTGTATGGCAGAAATTAGCACAAGCTCGTAAAGTAACTATACTTCAATACAACTTAAAAAAAATTACCTTAAAAAAAAAAACGAAAGTAAAGAGAAAAGATAACCAGGATAGAGTCCCAACACACACATGCATCGTAGGAGCCGCCTAAAGAAGCAGCTTTGGCAAAGACAACTGACCTAGTGAGAAACTGGGGGCTGGGGGAGAGGCTTCTGGAGGCCAGAGAGCAGAGCCGGGACGTTGACCTTGGGGGCCGGAGAGGGTGGCCAGAGGCAGGGCTGACGTGACCTTCCTCCGTGGACTCGGTAACTAAGAGGGTGACGGTCATCTTGCACTGAACCATCAGCCAGTGACAAAGAGGACATCTTTATTTTAATTAGAAGAGAAGTGAATAGTAATTGAGGCCGCGGACCAGCGTATTTGGTTTTGGCAGCTGAGCGGAAGCAGGACCGAGGGGGAGAGTGCAATAGGCTGAAGAAACACAGCCCCGCCCCGGGAGGGAGGGGGCGGCTGCTGGAAGGGACCCTGGCAGGGGCCAGGAGCCTGGTACCCTCGTGGTGCCCTTGCTCCTTTGATTTTAGAGGAGCTTTAATCTCTTAATGGGTCTCCCCTGTGCTGGAATTCACACATGTGCTCAGAACCAGTGGAATGGGGGGCGGGGAGCCAGCCGCTTCATGAAGCATGTGCCTTGCTCCCTGCAAGCCCCTCTCCATCCTGAGATCCTTGATGCATCAGTGTTTGGGCCAGCAGTTCTGGAAGGCTCCAGATGCTGAGGAGGGGAGTTGTTCCTGCCGGTGCTGGAGGCACCCGCAGGTTTAACTCACTGCCCTCCCCACGCGGGCCCGGGTGTTTTATTCCGCTCTGAGCCCCTCTCACTTCGGGGCCCAGATTTCATTTATCATTCATCCGTTTCCTTGAGCTTGGCTTCTAGCTGTCCTGAACAGTTGGTTGGAAGGTATTAGACAGGTTCATGGTTGAAAATCCTCTTTTAAAGTGTCTCTGGGAAATTCCTTTCTCGCCTGGGAGTAAGGTGACAGGTTTGCGGTTAGAGGAGTGTGGGCTGGACCCGGGTGCAAGCTCCCGCCTCCTGATCCCGACGTTAGACTCGAGGCTTCGTTTCTTTGTGCGTCAGTCCTTAGCTGTTTGATGGGGGTGATGACGGCTGCCAGGAGGAGTCAGTGAGTTAATGCCTAGAATGTGCTCGGTGCTGTACCTAGCAACCGCCAGCAACCATTATTGGTATTATTTTTCTCGCTGCTTTTTAAGCCCCTGGGTTATCAACATCGGGTTATAGCCCCGAATCATAAGAGACAGGACTTTATACCCAGATACTGAGCTGAAAATGCACGCGTCTTGGTCACCTACTACCCAGCATGTCTAGGGCACCGCCGACCGATCCTGTCCTTGGAACAGCCATCCTGCCCTCTTCTGGGTCCTTGTCCTCATATCTACCTCCGGGCGTGTGTCTCCTGTACTTTCTCAATTATATTTTTCTCTTCCCAAGGGCCTTTTACACAGCCCTTTGTCTGGTTCAGGCTAAGGGCTCTTGGGAGCAGAAAGCTTGGTGTCAAGGTTAGAATTGTGTTAACGCCAGCCTGTAAGAGATTCTGTTTCACGAGCTGGTTCCTGCAAGTCCTCTCCATGCTGTTCTGACGCTGGGGAAAAAAATATTCTGTGAGACCAAATTAAAATGAAGAGAAAATGGTTCTTCTCTTTCCCTTTCAAAGGCACAAGGGGAGTCCTTTGTCTGCAGAGTGACCAGGGTGATTTCAAAGTCACTGACATTCAGTGACACACACAGGAGGGAAAGGGGCAAGCAGGGGGCTTAGAAAGGAAGACGTAGACGTCTCTATTTTTGGAGCGCCCATGGTGGCTCGGCAGTAATGAACCCGACTAGCATCCATGAGGATGCAGGTTCGATCCCCGGCCTCGCTCAGTGGGTTAAGGATCCGGCGTTGCCGTGAGCTGTGGTGTAGGTCACAGACGCGGCTCGGATCCTGCGTTGCTGTGACTGTGACCTAGGCCGGCAGCTGCAGCTCCAGTTCGACCCCTAGCCTGGGAACCTCCATGTGTTGCGGGTGCGGCCCTAAAAAGACAAAAGTTGCTATTTTTGTCACTCGGGGCCTGGCACCTTTTTCGGTCATGTCTCCACTGCTAACGCGCTGGTTTGCAACCCTTTGCTCGCAGGGAGGGCCGCTCGAACGCCCACATCAGAGGAGAGTTTTACCAAAGAATCGGTGACGTGATGCTGAAGAACGTCCAGAGCATGAAGGTGAGCGGCTCGGGGACCCGCGTGGGGGGCTCGGGAGGGAGGGCCGTGCCGGGCTGCCCGAGGCCTCGACCCGCACAATCCCCGCCCGTGAGCGCCCGCCTGGTTCCACCTGTCTGCGTGTGGCCCCCCCCCCGGAAGTCCTTCTGTCTGGATAATGTTATTTGGAAGCAGAAAGGAAAATTCAGTCACTTTAGGGGAAGAAGCACTTTTGGTACTTTTCCTCTTCAAAAGCTCTGTGACCGAAACAACAGGTATTTTCCGTGCATAAGTCTTTCAAAGCTCGTTTTAAAAAATTCGGAGTTCCCGTCGTGGCACAGTGGTTAACGAATCCGACTAGGAACCATGAGGTTATGGGTTTGATCCCTGGCCTCACTCAGTGGGTTAAGGATCCGGCGTTGCCGTGAGCTGTGGTGTAGATTGCAGATGCGGCTCGGATCCTGTGTTGCTGTGGCTGTGGCGAAGGCCAGCGGCTACAGCTCCGATTAGACCCCTAGCCTGGGAACTTCCATATGCCGCGGGCGTGGCCCTAGAAAAGACACACCAAAAAAAAACAGACAAAAAAAATTTATATAGGGGGAGCCTGTTGTGGCTCAGCGGAAACAAATCTGACTAGCATCTATGAGGACATGGGTTCGATCCCTGGCCACACTCAGTGGGTTCAGGATAGGCGTTGCTATGAGCTGTGGTGTAGGTCGCAGACGTGGCTCGGATCCTGCGTTACTGTGGCTGTGGTGTAGGCCAGCAGCTGCAGCTCAATTCAACCCCTAGCCTGGGAACCTCCATATGCTCTGGGTGCGGTCTTAAAAAGACAACAATTATGTAGATAAAACACTGGTTGACTGAGCAGTTTGCTTTCGGTCAGTTGTTTTGGCCTCGTGTGAGTGTGACAAAAACATGAGACTTGGTACTATGTAGGAATTGCAGTCAAGGTCGTGACTCTGAGTCAGTATAAAAGGGGAGTGTATTTTTAAGCAGCCAGCAATATCTTCAGTACCAGGAAGTCCACCCAGAGAATTCAGTGCAGAGTGAACCAATATTCTGCCTCGCATTCAAAATCAGCCCCGTCTCTGACATCTGAAATAGTCATTTGAATCCATGAACAATTCCTTTAATATGGAATGGTTGAATTCACACAATTTATCTTTGGAAAACACATACGTCTGTATTTGCATTTTAAAGCAATTGTCCTGTATTTCAGCCACCCAGAGCCTGTCCGATAACCTAAGTTAATAATAACTAAGAGCTAACTTGCAACCCCCGAGAGGAGGCAGGTGGCTTGTACCGCCCCCTTTTCACTTCGTCCAACCATCCGTCTGTCCAGCCACCATTCACGCGGTACCAGCCAAGCACCGATCGTGTCCAAGGTGCTAGTGGAAAAAAAAGTTATTATGGAGGCTTGAATTAATTCTTAAGAATCTGAGTCATTTGGTGCTTGATTTGTTCCCCTTAGAATCATGTAATTCTAGGAGGAAACAGAAAAGATAGGATCTAAAACTACTCAAGGGATATCCTGTTTGTTTCTCTTAACAAAGACGAAGATATTATTTAACAGCCCCTGAGCTTATTGCTGACTTTTTCGTAGTGTTCATAAAGCAGCACTCCCTCTCGGGGCGTTGGCAGAGGCCGAGGAGGCCGTCAGGACTGTAGAATCCTGTGCAGTGAAAGCAAAGAATCACCTAAGGTGTTCCAGGGCTACAGTGTTTTTAATGCCATGGACGTAGGTGGGTACACCAAACCCAGAACAGTAACAGACATCTTTTCACTTTCCATAATGTTTTTTTTTTTTTTTAGTGCATTTTTTTTTTTCTTTTTAGGGCTGCACACAGCATATGGAGGTTCCCAGGCCAGGGGTCGAATCAGAGCTGCAGCTGGCAGCCTACACCACAGCCGCAGCAAAGCGGGATCTGAGCCCCATCGGAGACCTACACCACAGCTCACAGCAATGCCGGATCCTTAACCCACTGAGCGAGGCCGGGGATTGAACCTGTGTTCCCATGGGTACTAGTTGGACTCGTTACTGCTGAGCCACAGTGGGAACTCCTAAAACGATTTTATTTATTTATTTATTTATTTATTTATTGACTGCCATGCGAAATTCCCAGGCCAGGGATCAGATCTGAGCCCCGTTGTCAACCTGTACTGCTGCTGCAATGACCCTGGATCCTTAACCACTGGGCTGGACTGGGGAGCAAACCTGCACTCCAGTGGTCTAGAGACACCACCCATCCTGTTGTGCCACAGCAGGAACTCCTTTAGAGTAAATTCTAGATTTATGGAAAAATGGAATAGAAAACTCAGAGGTCCCACGCTCTTGCCCCCTTGCGTTCCCCCCGCCCAACATAATGTCTGTCGCCTGGTGTTAACATCTTGCCTGCCTGGGTGGTGGTATGTTACAACTGCTGAACCAATATTAATGCATTGTTTTGGGGTTTTTTTTTTGTCTTTTTGTCATTTTAGGGCTGCACTGGGGCACATGGAGGTTCCCAGGCTAGGGGTCCAATCGGAGCTACAGCTGCCGGTCTACGCCACAGCCACAGCCACGCCAGATCCAAGCTACGTCTGCAACCTACACCACAGCGCACGCCAACGCCGGATCCTTAGCCCACTGAGCGAGGCCACTTATCGAACCTGTGTCCCCACAGATACTGAGCCACGACGGGAACTCGGGTTTTGACCTTTTTTTCTCGGTGCTCTTTTCACCTGAGATGAACAGCCTGCCTGGGGGCCTCCCATCCAAGGCGTGGGTGCCACCACGGGCCTCCAGGGACAGCGGCAGAGACCTGCCAGCAGGGTCCCAGCCCCCTTGGGGACCACCCTGAGTTCTCCTGTTTCCCAGCCCCCCGTGTCCCCCCTGGGAGGGGCCCCATATGACAGACATGCCTTCCTCCCCCCTCACCCACCCCTAAGACCTGAACAGACCTGGTTTCCGCCCCTGGCAGTTCCTGCATCTTCGCATCCGGGCGGCTTCCTGGGCTGCGCTGGTGTTTTGGTTTGTGCTGATCCGCGTGTGTTTACAGCGTGGAGTTTTGTGCAGAGCAAAATGAACAGAGAAGCAGGAGCTCAGAGTCTCTGGCAGTCTTTTGGAGAAATATATATATTTTTTTTTATTGGGGTTATTGGTTTTAAAGAAGTTTTAGGAGTTCCCGTTGCAGTTCAGTGGATTAAGGACCCGACGGAGTCTTGCTGTGGAGGACGCAGGTTCGATCCCTGGCCTCCTTCAGTGGGTTAGAGATCCAGTGTTGCCGCAAGATGTGGCATGGGTCACAGATGTGCCTCGAATCAGATCCCTTGCCTGGGAGCTCCATATGCTGCAGGGAGGCCAACAAAAGAAAAAAAAAAGGAAGAAGAATTTTTAGAAAGGGTGGAGGGGAGCACCAGAAGGTTCTAGAGATATAGAAGCCCAGGTTGGCTCTTCTGTCTGAAATGCTATGGGGTGACCGCCAGCCTGCAGTGTCTTTCCCACACATGCCCCGCCTGAGTGTGACCTGCAGACTCAGGGACTCGCTCAGCACAGATGCTGCCAGTGTCCTTCAGCTGCTCCCAGGCCCTGCACACGGGGCCCAGGGAGCAGGGCCGGGGGCTCCAGTGCCCGCTTGAACATCAGAGGTACCCAGACACGGTGCTCTCTAGCCCAGGCTGTGAATTTCCTCCTGGAATCATCTGCCCAGAGGCCCACAGGCGGTTCAGATTTCACACAAGCCAGAGAGGCCCTCGTCTTTTATCACGACCTGCCGTCCAGGCTGTGACCTTCACCCTGGGCCCTGCCTCCCCCAGCCTCTACCTCCTGCCCTCTCTCCTCCTTGAAGTCCCCCCACTTCTCTCCCTCTGGCTCTTGGTTCTCTGCGGGGTGACTCACCCAGCTGCTTCCTGCCCGTCAGTGCCCAGAGCTATCATTTATAATCACCAACCAGGCCCCAAACCTTCCTTAGAAACTCTAACCCTGACCAAGGAAGCGTCCCTAGACGGTCTTTCTAAAGCCCACCCCAGCCCCCCATCCTTTGCACTCTGCTCTGCACTCTGACAACCTTGAACTCGCCTCTCCGGGGACCTCGGGGCCTTGCAAGACCCCTGCCCATGTGGGGCACGTGCATTGCTTCATTTGTTCATGAACGCATTTGGGCAGCAGCCTTCTCCGGGCACCTGCTGCGTATGTCGGATGGAGTGACAGGACAGACGCCCTCTCTCAAGGTCAAGTGGGCGACTGCATGTGTGGAAACACCGCTTAGAGCGCACACACACACAGGTGAGGGCGGCTATGACTGACAGAATCCGAGGAAACCCCGGCCTGTGCCGGTGCCGTGTCCCGCTTGCGGTGCTGTGGTGCGGCAGTGGGGGAGGCCGGCGAGTGGTGCTTGCTCCGCACCCCGCCCCCCCCGCCCCCCCGCGTCTGTTCGCACCTCCCCCTGTTAAGGGAAAGACCTTCCACAGTGCTTGTTAAAGAGGATGGAGCGGGCTTTATCCGGGACCCGCTGCAGTAGTGGGGACACCGCGCTGGGGTGGGAGAGAGGGGGGTCAACTCCAAGTGCAGCAGGGCGTGAGAATCACCCAGGGTGGGGGCGGGTCTCAGGGGATGGAAAGTTACCGAGGAAGCCTCAGGGGTGATGGGGATTCTGGCTGAACCGACCTAACAGGATTCTTTGGCCAAGGACCAGTGGGGTGCTCAGACCTCACCCGCTGGCAGGGGTGTCGTTAAACCTGGATGGTACAGGACGTGCACAGACAGGCCTGGGAGAAGGTTCAGGAGCCCGGTGACAGTTTGCTTAAGCAAAGGCTCGTGCTCAGACCCCAGCAGAGAAGGACCAAGCCTCATTCCCACCCACCCCCTGGGATCCGTCAGAGCGTGGCAGGCGCTCTGTTACTACATGAGCGAAGCAGGGGAGTTCAACAGAAATACGTATTTTTAACTGTGTGAAATTTATGGAGTGGCCCTGGCCTGTATGTCAGTTTTTGACATTTAGGAGAAAACCCCAGCTTCCCCACCACCACCACCAGCCGCGAGCTCCCGTTCTTTTATTTCCTCTCGGTTTGGCCAGCCTCGTTCGTAGAAGAACATTTACACCTCTAACGTTATATCTGCGTCTCAACTATTTTATTTTTTCTTTTTTTGTCTTTTTGTCAAATATTTTCTAATCTCTGAGTATTTTAAACTGCTCAGTGCTCTCATAGAGCTTTGTATTTCATTGCGAGAATTTAAATGGTGAAATAGTAAAAACACGAAATTAAGCACAGTACGCTGTGCTGTGCCTTGTAGTGGTGCCTGTTAGTAGAGGGGAATCTGAACAGGAATATAGATGTATTTGTGTGGCTGGGTCACTTTGCTGCACACTTGAAACCAGCACAGTGTTGTGGATTAACTATACTTCAATTTAAAAACATTTTTCTGACTTTTTTTTTAAGGGCTGCACCTGTGGCATATGGAGGTTCCCAAGCTAGGGGTCGAATCAGAGCTATAACCACTCACTGCCTACACCACAGCAACGCTGGATCCGAGCCGTGTCTGTAGCCTCCACCACAGCTCAGAGCAATGCCAGATCCTTAACCCACTGAGCGAGGCCAGGGATTGAACCTGCGTTCTCATGGATACTGGTCAGGTTCGTTTTCACTGAGCCACAACGGGAACTCCTAATTTTAAAAATTCTTTAAATATCTTTTTAAAAAACATGAAATTAGGAGTTCCCACTGTGGTGCAGTGGGTTAATGGTACAGCTTGTCTGTGGAGGTGCAGTGGGTTTAGGATCAAGTGTTGCCGTAGATGTGCCTCGGATTCAGTCCCAGGAACTTCCATTAGCCCCGGTTGTGCCCCGAAAAGGAAAAAAAAAGTCAAAAAACAAAAAAACGTGGAAGTAGGGAGTTCCTTTCATGTCTCAGTGGTTAATGAACCTGACTAGGAACCATGAGAATGCGGGTTCGATCCTTGGCCTTGCTCAGTGGGTTAAGGACCCGGTGTTGGCCTGAGCTGTGGTGTAGGTCGCAGACGCGGCTCAGATCTGGCATGGTTGTGGCTGTGGTGAAGGCCGGCAGCTATAATACAATTCGAACCCTAGCCTGGGAACTTCCATGTGCCGCGGGTTTGGCCCTAAACAACAACAACAAAACAAAGTGAATAAATGAGATGAAAGAATGAAAGTGAAGCTCTTCACTTCTGAGAGTCAGGGTGCCCCACGTGGCTGAGCAGGACTCCCCCCGCTCCCC
>PVHT020000119.1:2465036-2492324 GCA_004024745.2 Catagonus wagneri
CCTGCCTCCCCCCCCCATCTTTCACCCAGCAGCAACTGGCAGCTCACCTGTGGAAGCACAGCGAGGCCCTGGAGGCGCTGGAGACCAGCATCAGGGGCTCGCGGCGGCTGGAGAGCTTGTGCCGGGACTTCGAGCTGCAGAAGGTGTGCTACCTGCCACTCAACAGCTTCCTCCTGCGCCCGCTGCAGCGGCTCATGCACTACAAGCAGGTCCTGGAGCGGCTCTGCAAGCACCACCCGCCCAGCCACGCGGACTTCCGGGACTGCCGAGGTGAGCGCGCGGCTCACGGGGACACTGTGGCCCGGGGGTTCATGGTCATGTGACAGACAGGCTCTGTAGGACCTGGTCCAGTATTTTCTTTTCTGTTCCCTCCGCGTGCGTTTTCTCCTTCTTCTGTCCTGGGAGATTCGGTACAGAGAACCCTGGAGACGCTCCACTTAGAGTCAGCCCCTTCTCTCCCTTCGTGGTGGAAACTCATTGCTTCTCCCTTGGATGGGCCCTAGAAAACGGCTTATGATAAATATTGCTGCTCACTGCTGCTCGCTATTTGTAAGGTCACCACCATAAGCACTTCACCTGTCTTAACTCTCAGTCTTCAGGAGAAACCTGCAAGACAGTGGTGAGCACATTTTATACGTGGGGCTACTGAGACCAGAGAGGTTAAGGAACCTGCCCAGAGTCACACAGCTGGGAAGTAAATGACTGGTAACCTAAACCCAGACCCCAGGTTCTTGACTATCCTGCCTACTGTGTCATGATGATACGACCCCTTGTCCTTCACCCAGCACCTGGGCTAGGTAGCTTTTTCTCTTTCATTAATACCTTTTTTTTTTTTTTTTTTTTTTTTTTTTTTTTTTTTTTTTGCTTTCTAGGGCCACCCCCGTGGCATACGGAGGTTCCCAGGCTAGGAGTCGAATCAGCTACAGCCGCCAGCCTACACCACAGCCACAGCAACTTGAGATCAAGCTGTGGCTGTGACCTACACCATAGCTCACGGCAACGCCAGACCCTTAACCCAATGAGCGAGGCCAGGGATCGAACCCTCAACGTCATGGTTCCTAGTTGGATTTATTTCTGCTGCGCCACGACAGCAACTGCGAGATAACTTTTTTTATTCCAGAAAAGAAACTGAGGCTCAGAAGGAGGAGAGGACCTGTGAGTGTTGGCAAACGATCAGAGCTGGCTTTCCAGGCCGTGCTTTTCCCACTGTGCCATGCGACATGTTTTTGAACTTCCGTGCTCTGTCTCACATTGTTGGCTGCTGTCTGCGCTCCCCGGCCCGGACTGCAGGCCCCTCGGGCACCGGCCCTGAGGCCTGAGGCTGGGTCCCCGACACAGTACGCCCTCTGAAGGCGGCTCTTGGCAGATTACAGGAATTTGCACGCCGTTGGCTAGGTCAAGGCCTGGGTCTCTTGCCTAAAGTGTTGCAGACTTAATCTGAGTTCTTAGAAAGACAACCCTAGATTTGGCCAAGTAATTAAGACATGGGCAGTTCACAGAAGGGGAACAGAAATGGCCCGTGATGTAGTTTTGCTTGCTTGCTTTGTTTGTTATTTATTTATTTATTTTGCTTTTTTAGGGCCACACACGTATGGAAGTTCCCGGGCTAGGGGTTGAATCGGAGCTGCAGCTGCCAGCCTGCGCCACAGCCACAGCCACCCCAGATCAGAGCCGCATCTGCAACCTACACCACAGCTCACGGCGACGCCACATCCTTAACCCACTGAGTGAGGTCAGGGATTGAACCTATGTCCTCATGGATACTATTTGGGTTCTTAACCTGCAGAGCCACAGCGCGGGAACTCTGGATTTGTTCCGCTTTAGATGACGGTCTTTAAAACAAACCGTGAGGCCTCATGCCTTGTGCCTTTGGCATTTTCTGTCCCTTCTGCTTAGATTCCTTGTCACACCTCCTGGTCCTTCTCCCAGCACGGTTCTCCTGTCCTGTGAGGCTTGCTCTGTGCCTGGCGCTCTAGGCTGGGTGGCCCTCCTGCGCATCTGCCTTCTCCAGACACATGGGCATGGCCAGTTGGCGGGGCCCGGACGGGATGACTCAGGGCCCTTGGCTGCTCCCAGGACTCCGAGCTGCACTGAGGTCTTAGCCAGGAGGGGCGGGACTTGTGCTAGTCTCAGGCCATCCTGCCTAGTTGGCCATTTTACTGTTTTGCTCCACTGTCCCCACTGAGAAAAAGCTTTTTTTTTTTTTTCGTCTTTTTAGGGCCACACCCATGGCATATGGAAGTCCCCAGGCTAGGGTTTGAATCAGAGCTGTAGCTGCCCGCCAGATCCGAGCCGCGTCTGCGATCTACACCACAGCTCACGGCAACACTGGATCTTTAGCCCACTGAGTGAGGCTGGGGATCAAACCCTTGTCCTTATGGATACTAGTCAAGTTTGTAACCACTGAGCCACGACGGGAACTCCCAGAGAAAACTCGGTTCTTGACAATTAAATGGTAAAGGTGTTTGTTAACCTCGCCAGACATGTCAGACGGCAGCATGGTAAAAGGCTGGGCGAATCGAGTAATGTCTGAACCCCTATTTCCTGATCATGAAGGATGCGAAGGGCCAAGTGCTTGTCCTAAGTACCAGCCCCGTGAGCACCAAAGGGCCACGTGCCGTCCTTCTCCCTCTTAGCCCTTCTGCCCACTCAGCCCGCTAAACATCTGGTGCCCGGGGCTTGTTTATTGGACGGAACCGGCTGGTCGTGTCTGAGGACTGAGCCAGCTCTGGGTCTGTCACTGTGGCGGAGACAAGAAGCATTCTGAGACGAGAGGCCAGGAAGCATTTCATTTGCATCCGCCGGGAGCAAACAAGCCAAAGGAATGCTTCCTGGCCACGGTGGAGGTGCGGGGCAGGGGGATCCTGAAGGTTGACGTGCCGTGGGCACGTGTTTCTTGCTTTCCCTTGTCAAAGGGACCAGAGCCCTCAGCGCCTGTGAACACTAGCGGGGCCCTAGCTCCTGCTGTGTCCCGGATGCCCGTCGGTATAGGGCAGATGTGCCCACGTTGGAATTTTAGTTTCGCAGTGGTCCTTTGGCACCCTCTTGGTGAACGCTGTGATGTCTGCGGAAGGCAGAGCCGGGGTGTGCTGGAATGTTCGCCACCCGCAGGTGTCGTGCTATCACTGAGACCCTTTGCCAGAGAGATCCCTCCTCTGCCCCAGGTTTGTCTGTGGCTTCTCTGCGCTCGTTCGGCTCTGTTCTCCCCAGGTCACAGGGGAGCGGAGAAGGATCTCTGCCCTGGGGACGAAATTCCAGCACCGTCTTACTCCGTTTTTACCTCCGCTTTCTGCCCGCGAGTGATGCCGCCTACGGGGCAGCCGGATGGCGCGGGGCCTCGGAGGCGGCACCTGCCTTCCCAGGATGGTTTGGAGGAAACGAAAGCCACGCAAATCCATACATAAAGCCCATCCCTCGGTTTTTACGGTTGAGAAGTAGCAGCATCTTCTCGAGAAGGGCGGCTTCTAACGTTACCCTGGAGAGCTGAGCTTAAAGATGTGGGCGAAACGAGCCTTGGCTGCGACTGACGCTGCGGTTTCTGTCCTGTTCCTTCCTCAGCTGCTCTGGCAGAGATCACGGAGATGGTGGCCCCGCTTCACGGTACGATGATCAAGATGGAGAATTTCCAGAAGCTTCATGAGCTCAAGAAAGATTTGATTGGCGTTGACAATCTCGTGATTCCAGGACGGGTAAGCCGCTGCTGTATTCTCCGTGTGCTTTGGAGCAAAGCCAGAAAGCCAAGGGCCTTAAATTTGAACCTTCTGAATGTGGACGCTCCCAAGTGAAAATACCTGCCTTTTGTCAAAAGGGGCCTCCTTCCCCGTAGGAGTCAGTTGAGAAAATGCCTTGAACGTGACAGTGGCAATTCAAAAATGTTGTGTTACAGGGAAGAAAATCAATCAACCCTTTGACCTCCTATTCTGCTTTTTCTCCTTTATTGGTCGATGTGCTTTTTTCCTTTTCCCCACCACATTTTGAGAGGATTTGAGATTTTTTTTTTTATAATGTAGGTAAATGAAAATGGAAGATAAACAAAATTTATTTTGAGGAATTGAGTAGTGATAGAAAGCAGGGAAAAAGGTTAATGCATGAAAGCGTATTGTAAATTCCCACGTAAGTAGGAAATGTATTTCTTAAAGCTGCAATTTACATAATGTCATTTTAGTTAAGAATTAAAGTAACATTTTAGCCAGAACACGACTCTGGGAGAGATTCGAGTTCACTTACGCTGTTAGCCTTAACCTACCTACCCGTGACGTGTAAGGTGAAGAGGGACTTTGCAGTCCAAACATCCTCCCTCCAAGCCAGTGGGCATTTAAAAAATACAGGGTAGGGGAGTTCCCTTCATAGCTCGGTGGTTAACGAACCCGACTAGGATCCATGAAGATGTGGGTTCGATCCCTGGCCTTGCCCAGTGGCATTCCTGTGGCTGTGGTGTAGGCCAGAGGCTACAGCTCCGATTCAACCCCTATGCCTGGTAACTTCCATATGCGGCGGGTGTGGTCCTGAAAATAAATACGGGGTAGGAGGTTTGTCGTGGCTCAGCGGAAATGAACCCAGCTAGTATCCATGAGGATGTGCGTTCAATCCCTGGCCTCGCTCAGTGGGTTAAGGATCCAGCGTTGCCATGAGCTGTGGTGTAGGTCACAGATGTGGCTCGGATCTGGCATGGCTGTGGCTATAGTGCAAGCCGGCAGCTGTAGCTCCGATGTGACCCCTAGCCTGGGAACCTCCATATGCCGCGGGTGCAGGCTTAGATAAGGCAAAAAGACAAAAAAAAAAGACAAAAGAAATCTCATACTGTGGGAGCTTCCTTGTGTGGCTCCCCCTTCTCAGCCAGACCCCGCCCAGGTCTGGGAGGGAATTTTAGCCTCTTTGATCCGCCACACACCTGCCTTAACCTTCAGACAAGTATCCTGTGTGTGTCAGGGGCTTCTGGTTTTAACGGACACGTGGCTGCCCTGGACGCGTGAAATCTGAGTCCCTCGTGGAAGATGGGGGCGGGGGTCTTGCCTCAGCTTTGGGGTATTTGGGCATTTCTGCTAGGAAGCCTCATTACAAGGCTGGCCAGAGTGCCAATGGTGAAAGGTTGTCTGAAGAGCTACGTGGTAAATGCTGGGTGGAAATGAAAGCTGGGATTTGCTTCAGCGTCGTGGGTGAGGAAATTCTGCCAGGCCTCAGCGCAGAACGGTCCCATTTAGCCATCCACGCAGAAGCCTTAGTAAAGTCTTGTGGAATCCATGTAATTTTCTCTTTAACTTTGGATGCTGTAAAATATCGAGCACGTTACGCTACAGAGTAAACAGAGCATTTGGTAAGAAGGTTTTATTTTGAGGAGTGGTTTCCATGGTGCTATGAAAAAAGCCGCCAGTCGCAGTAAGTGGCCCTGGGTTCAGCTTCCGGCTCACCAGAGCTGGCCTGTTTCACCTACTAGAATGTTCACTCCCTCTGTAACATGGGGAGTCACACCGTCTCCATCGCAGATACGAGGCAGATGAGATTTAATGCGTAAAACTAACACAGTGACTCTGAGTTGCCTTTCTTTTTCCCACCTACCGCTTACTCGAGGAGACTAAGTGTATGCTTATTATGTGAGTGAATGTGTGGCCCGGCACTGTAGAAGGCCCCAGAACCATTTAGCCAGATACTGGCTCTGTCACCTGAGTGACCATGTGATCTGGGCAAGTTACTTAATCATTTTGCGCCTCAGTTTCCTTATCTGAAGAATGGGGGTAATACCATTGATGGAGTTCCCATCGTGGCTCAGCAATAACGAACCCAACTAGGATCCATGAGGTTGCGGGTTCGATCCCTGGCCTTGCTCAGCGGGTTAAGGATCTGGTGTTGCTGTGAGCCGTGGTGTAGGTCTCAGACACGGCTCTGACTTGTGGTTGCTGTGGCTGCGGTGTAGGCCGGCAGCTACAGCTCCGGCTGACCGCTAGCCTGGAAACTTCTATATGATGCAGGTGCCACTAAAATAAGATAAAATTATAAAATATTGAATAGCCTGATGAGTGCAAAGCAGGCTCCCGTAGATTTATCTACATGTGGAATTTGAAAAACTGAGATTGAAAGATGAGCAATAATGTTAAGAGTCCTGCCTTCTAATTCCCAACGCAGCTTTCAGGCTTAATCCCACTGCCGCCTGCGGGGTCAGACTGAGCTGGGGTCAAGTCCTGGAAGGCGGGGTTTCTCCCTGAGGCAAAAGCCCAGCACACTGAGTCTGGCCCCCCAGGGTGTGTTTTCTATGCTGGGAATCCCATGCTTGCTAACTGAAGGAAGGTCATTATTATCCCTGAGGGCAGTAGGGGTTTCGTTAGGTAAAAACTCAGAGGCTTGGGACATTGTGAATTTCCTTCCAGAAGGAAGCAGCTAGAGCTTAAGGATATTATGGGCCTTTTCTTTTTCCCCTGTTTCGTGGTTTGTTTGTTTTTTGTCTTTTTAGGGCTGCACCCACTGCATATGGAGGTTCCCAGGCTAGGGATCAAATCGGAGCTGCAGCTGCCGGCCTACACCACAGCCACAGCCATGCGGGATCCGAGCCACATCTGCAACCTACACCACAGCTCACAGCAGCGCCGGATCCTTAACCCACTGAGCAAGGCCAGGGATCAAACCCGTAACCTCATGGATACTAGTCTGGTTCTTTACTGTTGTGCCACCACCCAAACCCCTGTTTCATGGTTTTTAAAGCAAAAGAGATCATTCTGGGCAAGAGGCACTTTCTATCTCCAGCACTCGAACGTTCTGAGTCCACAGCCCTTCTGCAGAAGTCCCTCCTCCCCCTCCTCACATCCTGAAGATTTGTTGAGAAGATGCATGTGTAACAACGTCAAATGTTCAAGCTGGAAACAGGAGTGGCAGCACGTTAGGGTCACCGCTCCCCGATCTCTGACCACCTCCAACACCATTTTTCAACATCGAACTGTTGCTGTCTGATTAGTGTCTGTCCCATGGACCAGCACAATGTTATGTGTCACTCTGTCGATGCCCAGAATGTGTCAGTTAAATCGCCAGCAGATTTGGTCTTTGATCAACTTATCATAAAGGACCAAAGAAACAGGCTGCACAGAATCGAAATGAACGGGTTGAATCCCTATTCTTGGCTCGCCCACCGCCGTGGTCACAGAAAATCTGTGTGGCAGGTGTTTGGAGATCTATTGCCGGGTAACAAGCACCTCCAGGACTCAGGGGCTGAAAACAACCTTTTAGTATATGTCACGGTTTTATGAGTCAGGAAGAGGGTGGGACTTGGGTGTTTCTTCAGCTTCCTGTGGCACTGCCAGAGGTCCCGGGTGGGCTGACACCTGGCAGAGGTGGCCGGAGGCTGGGCTCAGCTGGGGCCGAGCATCAGAGTCCCCAGGGGGCTTCCCTGGCCTGGGTTCAGGGTGGTCTCACTGCTTCCGCGCAGCTCAGGGTTCCCAGGGACAAAGCAGAGGCCACGTGGTTTTATGACCTCGTTTCAGAGATCACATAGTGTCACTTCCATACCCTGTTTGTCAAATCGGTGACCAGTCCACCCACACCCAAGGTGAGGGGACAGAGACTGGCCTCTGGGAAGAACGTCAGAGGACTTGGAGCTGTATTTGAAAAGCGGCTCTGTGGAAACCAAGTTTGGCAGTTTCTTAATCAGTTAACCATTGAATTTCCATATAGCCCAGCAGTTCCACTCCTGGCCACACACCCAGAGGAACTGAAAATAGATGTTCAGACCAGAACATGAGTGTCCAGAGCAGCACAGTCACCAGAAGGGGAAACAACTCAAATGTCCATCAACAGCTGAGAGGAGAGGCAGTTCCCATCATGGTGCAGCGGATATGAATCTGACTAGTATCCATGATGTATGTAGGTTCGATCCCTGGCCTCGCTCAGTGGGTCGGGGATCCAGTGTTGCCGTGAGCCGTAGTGTCGGTCGCAGACATGGCTCGGATCCCGCGTTGCTTGGGGTTTTTGTTGCTCTTTATTTTTACCCTGAAGTTTTGATATAGGAGTCTATATACAAATGAGATTGTTTTAAGTTGCTGGTTTCTTAATTGCACGTGCGTCGCCAGTGACCTGCATTTGTGCTATCTTCTCACGATTTCTGAATTTGGTAGCATAATTGTGCATGGATGATTTAGTATCTTTACTGTATATATGCCTTTCCTGGTGAGCCTTGTCATTTGTGGTGTTTTTGTTTCTGCTTGTGGCCTTTTCTTTTCTGCCTAGAGAATTTCCTTTAGGATTTGTTGTAAAGCTGGTTTAGTGTTGCAGAAATCTCTTAGCTTTTGCTTATCTGTAAAGGTTTTGATCTCTCCTTCAAATCTGAATGAGAGCCTTGCAGGGTAAAGCAATCTTGGTTGGAAGTTTTTCCCTTTCATCACATTAAGTATATCATGCCACTCTGGTCTGGCCTGCAGAGTTTCAGCTGAAAAATCTGCTGATAACCTTATCGGGGTTCTCTTGTATGTCATTTGTTTCTTTTCCCTAGCTGCTTTCAAAATTTTCTCTTTGTCTTTAATTTTGGTCATTTTGATTAATATGTGTCTCAGGGTGTTCCTCCTTGGGTTTATTTTATATGGTACTCATTGCGCTTCCTGAATTTGACTGAGTGGTTCCTTTCCCATATTAGGGAAGTTTTCAGCTATTATCTCTTCAAATATTTTTTCTGTCCCCTTCTCTCTCTCTCTTCTCCCTCTGGTACCCCTATAATATGAACGTTGATGTGTTTAACATTATCCCAGAGTTCTCTGAGACTCAGCTCATTTCCTTTCAACCTTTCATCTCTTTTCTCTTCTGCATTAGTGATTTCCACTAATCTATCCTCCACCTTGCTGATTTGTTCTTCTGCCTCCTGTATTCTACTCTTGGCTGCTTCTAATGAATTTTTTATTTCAGTTATTGTATTTTGCATCTCTTCTCGTTTAACTTTTACAGCTTGTATTTCTTTGCTCAGTGTTTCCTGTAAATTATCAATCTTTGCCTCCAGTCTATTTCCAATGTCTTGCATCATCTTCAGCATCTAAACTCTTTCTGGGAGGCTGAAAATCTCTTCATCACTGAGCTGTTTTCCTCTTTTTCCCTTTTCTGAGTTATAGTTTTCTGTCTTTTCATTTTTATAGGTTTTTGGTGTGGTGACCTTTTTGCTGACAATAGAGTTGTAGCCTCTCTTATTTCTGGTGTTTGCCTCCCCTGTGGCTAAAGTTGGTATTGGGGGGGGTGGGAGGGCTTGCTGTAGGCTTCCCGATGGGAGGGACTGATGCCTGCCTACTGGTAGGTGAGGCTGATTCCTATCCCTCCAATGGGTGGGGCGTTGCCTCTGGATGAGATTAGAGGCTGGCTGTGTGCCTGAGGGGTCTTTAGGCAGCCTGTTTACTAATGGACTGTTGTCTGGCCTGGGGCTTCCCAGCCCTGATGGGAGGGACCAGATTTTCCCAGAAATGGCCCCCTCCAGAGAAATGCAGGCTGATGAATGTCCCCGAGAGCTTCACCTCCAATGCCCTTCCCCCACAACAAGGCACAGTCACCCCTGTTTTCCCAGGAGATCCTCCTGGAATTGCAGTCAGGTTCCACCTGGATTCCTCTGGAGACTGCTTTGCCCTGGGACCCAGTGCACGTGAAAGTCTGTGTGTGCCTTTCAAGGATGGGGTCTCTGTTTCCCCCAGTCCTGTGGAGCTCCTGCACACAAGCCCCGCTGGCCTTCAATGCCAGATGCTCCGGGGGCTCTTTCTCCCTGTGCCCGATCCCCAGGCGTGGGGATTTGATGTGGGGCTCAGAACTCTCAGTCCTGTAGCTGAGTCTCTGTGATACAGTTACTTTCCAGTCTGTGGGGCTTCCCACCCAGGAGGTATGGGGTTGCTTCTATCGCGTAATCGCCCCTCCTACCTCCTGATGTGGTCTCCTCTTTGTCTTTTGGAGTAGAATATCTTTTTTGGAAGTTTACAGTCCATTTGGTTGAAGAATGCTCAGAATTTAGTTGTAGTTTTGTTGTTTTTTGGGAGAGAAATTGAGCTCCAGTCCTTCTACTCCGCCGTCTTAATCCAATCTCTCGGATCCTGCATTGCTGTGGCTGTGCTGTAGGCTGCAGCTGTAGCTCTGATTCTATAACCCCCTAGCCTGGGAATTCCCATATGCCATGGGTGTGGCCCTAAAAAGCCAAAAAAAATAAACCAGTTGAGGGGATAAACAAAATGCAGTGTGTCTATACAATGGAAGATGCAGCCACAGGCGGGACTGAAGTTCTGACAGTTGCCACAGCACAGATAAACCTTGAAAACATGATGCTAAGTGAAATAAGCCAGTCACAAAAGGCCACATACTCTGTTTGACTTCAGAATAAGCAAATCCATAGACACAGAAAACAGACTGAGTGCCAGGTATTGAGAAGTGGGGATTGAGGAGTGACTGCGCTGTGGGCGTGGGGTTTCCTTCTGGGTGATGGAAAGTTCTCGACCTAGATGGGAGTGGTGAATGCACTACAGGTCACGCAGGGTAAGTTTTATGTGTACTTTACCAGTTTTAAAAAGGATGGTTTTGTGGGTTTTTTTTTTTTTTAAGTGCCCCTGAATGGTCCATGTAAGAGTTTTGATTCAGGAGGAAGAGTTCCTTAGACGCCTTAGCTTCTGACGCTCTCATCGTAGAACACAGTTGCTAGTTTTTGAGAACCAGATTTTTTTTTTTTTAATCTTTTTAAGGCCACACCTGCAGCATATACAAGTTCCTGGGCTAGGGGTCTCATCGGAGCTATAGTTGCCAGCCTGTGCCACAGCCACAGCAATGCTGGATCTGAGCCGCATCGGTGATCTACACCACAGCTCACAGCAGTACCAGATCCTTAAACCAGTGAGCGAGGCCAGGGATGGAACCCGGGTCCTCAGGGATACTAGTTGGGTTCCGTACCAGAGACAGGATGGGAACTCAGAACCAGATTTTAAGTCACAGAGAAGAGTCCTCTTGTTCACACTTTTTTCCGAAGGCGGATCTGACTTCCTGGTCCCCTGCAGCCACTTTGTAGCCAAGAGGAGCTACTATGATCTTTCTGATTTGTGGCTGCAGGAAGGGCTCACGTGTGCGGGAGCATCTCCCATGGAGCTGAGTCTCCGCGTGTACTCGGCTTTGCAGGCTCAGGTCCAGCTCACCGGTCTGTTTTCCCGGCAGGAGTTCATCCGCCTGGGCAGCCTCAGCAAACTCTCGGGGAAGGGGCTCCAGCAGCGCATGTTCTTCCTGGTAAGTGATGAGAGCCGTTCATCCTCATGGTGATCGGTGACTGGTTGGGGCCGTGGAACCAGCCAGGGTCACCCCCACAGGGGTACCTGGCAAGCAGGAGGCGTAGCCAGAGCTGCTAAAACTTGTCGCCGAGATCCACGAATTGTGCAGGAATCTGAAAGCCTGGTTTCTGCCCTTGTTGGTTTCAAAGTGCGGCTCCTTCATCTCAGCCGCACTCGTCCTTGTTCCCCCAGTTCAACGACGTCTTGCTGTACACGAGCAGGGGGCTGACGGCCTCGAATCAGTTTAAAGTCCACGGCCAGCTCCCGCTCTACGGCATGACGGTGAGTATGCGCGGCGGGCACCGCGGCGGGGCTTCCGCCTCTGGGCTGCGGGCTGGGGGTGCGGGAGCCAGTGACAGCGCGGGGGGAAGGGAAGGAAAGACCTGATCTGTGAGCGCGTCACAGGCACCAGGACGAAGCCGGGCCTTATTAGGGCTCCCCTAGAAGGGCTCTGGGACATCACCCTTTCTCCTCTACGGAGGATGCGGGGGCTGTGTTCCTTCTAGAATAACGTGAAGAAGCAAGCTGCCCTGGCGGGGGTGTGTGAACGCGCCTCTCGCTGCCACGCGCCTGGCTCCCTCCACGTGGATGGAGGGCCGCCCTCACCACCCGCGTGGAGTAAAGACCAGGAACCCGCCTGTCCTCCCAAGAGGTGCAGTGGGCGGGTCTGCGTGTTCTGTGACCCCGGGTGGGCGGGGCCGGACGGGGCGCCAGTGCGCCCGCGATTATTTCCCTGGCTCATCCGCACGAACTCTGCCCTGTGGTCGGCAAAAGCCAAGTTTGTGGCCCTGCCAGAAACGTTCCGTGCGTTTTACCTTGCCTTTCGCACTCCGGACGGGTAGTTTTCTGATGTGGTTCTGCTGAGCCGCAGCCAGTTAGGCGAGCATCTGTGATCGCGCTGAAGGTCCTGCTGCCGGCTCGGCAGTAACGTTAAGAACGCCTGCCCCACAGATCGAGGAAAGTGAAGACGAGTGGGGCGTGCCCCACTGCCTCACCCTGAGGGGCCAGCGCCAGTCCATCATCGTGGCCGCCAGGTAACTCTGCAGCCTGACTTGTCACCTCCTTACGCGCCTCGCCCGCCGTGGCCTGAAAACGTGACATCGTCTCTTTTAGTTCTCGGTCCGAGATGGATAAGTGGGTGGAGGACATACAGATGGCCATTGACTTGGCCGAGAAAAGCAGCGACCCTGCCCCAGAGTTCCTGGCCAGCAGCCCCCCTGACAACAGTAAGTGCAGCCACCGACCAGGGGCCTCCAGGGGTACACAGGGCGGGGAGGGGACCCCCTGGCTGCTGGAGGACGTCCTGTTGCGTTGCTGATCACCTTCTCTGTGCCCGCATAGCCACTGCTTATGTTGGTGTTTTAAGCTAAAAATGAAGGAATTTGTTTTTTTTTAGTGGTTACCCATAATTTTTATTATGTATATTTAAAATACAAGGATCTTAAGCCATTATACAACTAGTCTACTTCTTAACATTATTTTAAAATATTTTAATGCCATCTTTTATTCGTACTTATGTTTCATTATTATTGTGTGATATAGTCAATATTGGAAGGAACTTTTAACTTCAGAGATTTTTATTTTTTGTCCTTTTTTTTAGGGCCGCACCCACGGCATATGAAGGTTCCCAGGCTAGGGGTTGAATGTTAGCTGTAGCCACTGGCCTGTACTGCAGACACGCCAGATCTGAGCCACATCTGCGACCTATACCACAGCTCGCAGCAATGCCGGATCCGTAACCTACTGAGCGAGGCCAGGGGTCAAACCCGTGTTCTCATGGATGCTGGTCATATTCATTTCCACTGAGCCACGATGGGACTTCACTTTTCATTTTTTATTTTTTGCTTTTTAGGGCCAAACCCATGGCATATGGAAGTTTCCAGGCTAGGCGTCATTATCAGAACTGCAGCTGCTGGTCTACACCACAGCCACAGCAACTTGGAATCTGAGCCACATCTAGTATCTACATACAGCTTAGGTAATGCTGGATCGAGGACCCACTGAGCGAGGCCAGAGATCGAACCCTTATCCGCGTGGACACTAGTTGTATTCGATTCTGCTGGACCACAAGGGAACTCCCTGAAGGAATTTTTTTTTTGAAGTTTATTTTTAAAAAACCTTAAAATGGTATCAGAGAGCAGGGCACCATCTTTTCTGGGCCAGCCCTGTCGCTTATCGGGGTCTAGAGGTGGAAAACTCTTAGGGGGGGGTCTCCCCAGCAGCAGGGCTAGTGGGACATGAGGCTCTGGTCATGGCCTCGCTGCTGCTGGTGAGATTTCTTGCACAGCAGGTGCCTGGAGGCCCCCAACCTGCCCGTGGCATTTGCCCCTGGGAGGGAGCAGGAGAGGGGTCTTTCTTGGGAGCAGTGATGGAAGCGCCGTCTCTTGCCACACCCACAGAGTCCCCAGAGGAGGCGACAGTTGACCAGGAGTCAGAGGACGACCTCAGCGCCTCACGCACCTCGCTGGAGCGCCAGGCCCCGCACCGCGGCAACACCATGGTGCACGTGTGCTGGCACCGCAACACCAGCGTCTCCATGGTGGACTTCAGCGTGGCAGTGGAGGTAGGGTGGGCCCGGCGCGGGTGTGGCCGGGGCGCTGGCCCTCTGAGCAGGCTCAGCCACGCCAGCAGGGGGCCTGGCCTTGGCCTCTGTCCCTCCCCAGGCCGCCTGTGCAGTGATCGTTTTCAGGGCCGCCTCTTTCGGTGTCCTTTTCTCCCGGAGTTTGCCTGTGGGCAGCCTGAGCGTCAGTCTGTGGGTCTTCACTGAGAGGTTCTAGATGGATCACCCAGGCGCCGTGCTTGCTGCTCGCTGGAGCGGCCCCTGGGCTCGGATGCAAGGAGGTGAAAGGGTAGGAAGGCTGGTGCCAGCCAGAGAACCTGCGAGAGGCTGGCTTTGATGATGGGGCTCTCCCGGTCTTGTGACCGCGAGCCTTCCAGCACTCTCCAAGCCCATCTAACATCTGCTGGTCTAGGTCCACAATCTCTTCCCTTTGGTATTAGCCCAAAACTCTAATACCACGGAGTTCTCTTTCAGCCCACTGGTAGCACCTGGCCAGAGCAGGCAGGAGGCTATTTATCGCTTTTGTGCAAATGTCCTATTTTACTGCACAGTCTTGTTTGATTCTAGGCTGCAGCCCCAGACCCACTGCCTGGGGTGCTGTAGAAGCACTGGATTATCTTTCTAAAACCTGACAAGTTCTGAATTTCTAAATATGCCTGGCCCCAAAAATGTCACATAAGAAATTGTGAGCCAAGAGAAGCGGTTTGTTTGCGTGGTGAACCAGTAGTGCTGGGTGTGTGCCAGACACTTCTTGATTGATGGTCTGTAGGGAGTCTGAGATTGTTCTCTGGAAGTGACCTTCACAGATCCACGGAAGTCCTTGTGTTGAGTGTCCCCGCTACAGATTTTGTTCTGAAATCCCTGCTTCCTTCTCCAAACCTCATCCTCTGGTGGGCTGTGTCCTCACCACGTGGGGCTCCCCTGCTGTGCCTGGCCTTTGGGTGGGCTGCGCTGGCAGCTAGCCTGTTGTCTCCTCCATCCCCCCCCCGAGGGGCTGAGTGTACTTAATTAGCCCTCTGCCTCCTTTCATGTTTGCACTGCACCTGTTGGCCAAGCTTGCCAACCGGAGACTCTTTCCAAGGAAGGGGGATCTTTCCAGCAGAGGGAGCAGGGAAGAAAAACCAGGGACCATCGGGTGGAGAAGAATACCTGGTTGGACCTGTTCTGCCCAATGAGGTGGGGAAAGGCAGTGCCGTGTAGCAGAAATCCTCTCGGCCTCACCGTTGGAGTCAGGGCCGTCAAGGTGTGGGCATTCGGTGGGCTTGAAACCTCTTCCTATATCCCAGGAGGCACGTAGGCCATCCAGGAATGTGGCCCAGACCTAGCTCTTCCAGTCGGCTTTCTGGGGTGACAGTCCCATACCTGCGTGGTCAGCAGAGGGGCAGAGCCAGGCCAGCAAACAGTGGCCCACGGCCATATCCTGCCTGCCCACAGGTTGGTTTCAGCCCACTGACTAAATGGGGTTTTACACTTTTGAGCGATTACTACAAACATCTGAGTGAGTTTTCTCCTTGCCCCCAAAGCCTAAAATCCTTACTCTGTGGTCCTTTGAGGAAGTTTCCTGACAACTGCAGCACGTGGGAGTGGGTGTGGGGCCCGGGTGGCTTTGGGGCGGCAGTGATCTGGCCGAAGCGCTAGTGGAGCTGGCTCACCTCTTGCTGTGTAAGCTGTGTAGGCCAGATCCCCCTTCCCAAGGCACGTGGCTTCAGTCTGGTGTCCTGTGGGTGCCAGGCACACGCCCCCAGCTGGGGCGTCCTCGCGGGGCCCAGTGTCATGGCTGGCACCGGGGCTGGGGTGGGAGGAGCGCCTGCTTTTGGATGCGCTTTCTCGCTGCCCCCGCACCAGATTTTTTGCTTCTGTCTCCTGTGGGATTTGTGCAGGTAGAAGGGACTGACAGGACTGTCTGGGAGCTGCGTGACGCTAAGCTGACCGCCCCAGAACGTGTGTGGGCCAGCCGGGGGCCCTGTGGGCACAGTCGCCGTGGGGGTGCTGATGCCGTGATGACCAGTGTGGGGGGTTCAGGGGGTTCGGAGGTGAAGGGACCAAAGCTGTGCTTGAAGACGGGCGTTGGGGGGTATGGACCTGGGGAAGAGGTGGGTGTTACCTGTCGAAGCACCGGTGAGGAGCGGGCAGGGAACCGCCGTGCGCGGCAGGACTCAGGGGGAGGACTCCCCCTTCCGCCAGCCGGGTCAGCCACGGTCTCCGGGACCAAGGTGTCTGGCCACAGGGTGGCTCCTTCTGGAGGCCCGAAGGAGGGTCTGTTCTGGGGCTCTGCCCGGCGCCGGGCAGTTGCCAGCCCTCGCGCGGTTCTCGTGGCCGCATCCCTCCGGCCCCCACCTCTGTCTCCCTTGGCGGCCCCCCGGGGTACCTGGGTGCTCAAATGCCTGGGAGTTAAGTCCCTGAGATAGGACCCGCCCTGCTCCAGCATGGCCTCATCTCGATCTGATCTGCAGAGATCCTGTTCCAAACGCGGTCACCTTCACAGGTTCTGGGACCTTAGACTTGAACGTACCTCTGGGGGAGGACACAATGCAGCCCCCAACAGAGACTCAGCAGAGGGGAGCCGAGAAAAGGGGAGAGCAGAGGCCGAGTCCGGAAGAGGCGGCCGTGGGGAAGGCCAGGCCAGGAAGAGGGCACGTGCGCTGGGCCGGGTCCGACCGTGACCTCTCCCTAAAGGCAGCAGGTGGAGCCCGGCCCAGGTCGGAGACACTGCCAAGCGTCATCCATAGAGATGAAAGGTTCAGGCTCGTGAGAGCGATGACAGAATGGGGGGGGGGGGGGGGGGCAGAACCGAGGGGGCACATGACCCGAGCCAGAGAACGAAGTGTGTCTGGGAGTGAAACCAAGCAAGCCTTTCCGTGGGCCTGGCAGCTTCGGAGGCTGCTAGGGAGATGGGGAGCTAAGAAAGGCCAGTGGGTACAATTACTGAGAAGTATGTAGTCTGTTGGGGTGGCCAGGCCGCGAGGACTTACGCAGAGTCTGTTCCCGGGCGCGCTCCAGGAGGAGTCAAGGTAGGCGTGTTCTCACGCACCTGCCTTGGAAAAATCGCTCACCTTACACCTGGTGCATCAGTCAAGTGTGTGAACCACACCGCAGGCCTGGCTCTTGTTCCAAAACAACTAAAGTACTAGGATAAGTACTAGGAAAGTTCCAAAGGGGTTAAAATAAAACTGGCACGGGCATATTCATAAATTTTATTGCGGTGCCTTTGCCCACGTAACCATTTTGAAGTGAACAGCTTAGTAGCAATGATTCTTCCTGGTAATGAGCCCCCGGGCGGCCAGGGACGTGGATGAGCCTCCTCTGTGTCTTAAGGGGTGACCCTGAGGACATGCGTGCTCTCCTCGTGGTGTCCCACCTCGGCTTCCCGGAGCCTCGGGGCTGCTCTGTGCCGGCAGCTCCTGCCAGAGCTCCGCGGTTAACCCCGACGCCCCGCAATGCCTGCTTCTGCCGGCATTTCCTGCTGGATGGAGGGACACGGCCCCAGGCCACGGCCAGGAAGCATGGCACTGAGGGCGTCCTTCCGGCCGGGGCCACCAGGGGGCAGGCGGGAGCTGCTGCGGGGGAGGGAGTTGACACGGTACCTAGGGGAGCAAGTGTCCGCCAGGGCCTACACCGATCTGTCTCACCTCGCCGGCAGAAGCCGGTGGCAGGAGGGCCCGGCTGCTCCAAAAGCAGGGTGCAAGGATGCTTGCTGGCCTCTTCCGGCCCCACGGGATCCCAGGCCCAGGCAGCCTTGGGGTCCTTGGCCTTGCAGAGTCCTCACTCCAGGCAGCCTCTGTCACAGGCTCTTCCTTCCCCTGGGTTGTAAGACATCAGTCACAGTGGCTCACAGGCCTCCCTGAAGCCAGTGGGGTCTCAGTTATACATGTGATGGCCTGCGTTCCAAATAAGGTCGCCTTCTGAGCTACGAGGTCAGGACTTCGTGTGAGGGGATGTAATTCAAGCCATAAAAGGTGACCGAGTTAAATCGGGCTGCCCTGTTCCCCTGTCCAGGTTTCTCCCCCTCCGGGATTCCCCGGAGCCCTGTCCTGGGGGCACAGGGCAGGTGGGCCCGTCCAGCAGCCACGCCGAGAGCCGCCCCCCCCACCCCCAGACAGCAGGCCTGACCTGGCCCTTCTGTGGGTCCGGGGGCGCCCCCACTGGTGCTAACAGGCCTACCTGTCTTGCAGAATCAGCTGTCGGGGAACCTGCTGAGGAAATTCAAAAACAGCAACGGCTGGCAGAAGCTGTGGGTGGTGTTCACCAACTTCTGCCTCTTCTTCTACAAATCCCACCAGGTGCGCGCCAGGCGGGGGACCTGCACCCCCACCCTCCCTTCTGGGGGGCAGGCGGCTTTGCTCCGGAGGGAGAACTTCACCCCAAGCTGAGAAGGCAGGGCTTGGGGGTGGGAGCGCCTCAGCTCTCAGCGCAGGTTGACAGTGTCCACCCGCCTCTGGGCTGCTTCACCTTCAAAGGGCCGTCCTTCTGCGGTTGGCCGAGGGAGGCGGGCTGATTTCCGGGGCAGCCAGTGCGTTGTGGCCCGGGGGGGCTTCCAGGCTGCGGCCGCCTCTCCAGCGCCACCTCTGCGTCCCCTCCAGGACAGCCACCCCCTGGCCAGCCTGCCTCTGCTCGGGTACTCGCTCACCGTCCCCTCAGAGGCCGAGGACATCCACAAGGACTACGTGTTCAAGCTGCACTTCAAGTCCCACGTGTACTACTTCAGGGCCGAGAGCGAGTACACATTCGAAAGGTAAGCCTTCCCCTGCCCGGGGCACCCGCAGAGGCGGATGCCCCCCAAGCAGCGGCACCGGCGACACTGCCAGTACTGGAACATATGGAGAGCTCCCGCTAAGAGCAGGAGGGGTCTCAGCCCGTGTCCTGAACCAGGCTAGGAGCAAGGGCGCCCCTCCAGCGGCAGCAGCCCCCTTTCCTCTCGCTGTGCTCCAGGGAGCGGGCCCAGGTCCATGGTTCTCGAAAGGGGTTCCCTCAGCTCTGCTTTCATTTACTTGGGTGCTGGGCGTTCACTTGAGGTCTCTTCCACAAAGCGGCAGATTATAAACCCACGAGAGTTCTGTCACACGCTGGCCTTGCAGGTCACAAATGCCCAGGGTCAGGAAGCTCAAGGAAACGGCCGCGTCGATACAGGCGTGTAGGAAGTGGGCCCTGCCGGCTGCTTATTTCACTCTCTTGTCCCAGGTGGATGGAGGTGATCCGCAGTGCCACCAGCTCGGCCTCCCGCGCCCACGCGCCGAGTCACAAAGAATCTCACGTGTACTGACAGCGGCACACGTCTGTCGATGGCCTCGCAGCGGCGACTTTCTGAAGAGATTTACTTCTGTATTAACAAAGCCCAGTAAACTGTCTGGAAAACAAACAAAACATGGTTTCAGAGCAGCTCTCGTCCGTCTCCGCGGGACCGTTTTTAACCTTGTCCTTTCAGCTAATTTCTGCCCTGAACGGGACTGCGCCCTCACCAGGGCGGGTCAGGCTCTTGGTGGGCCGTCTGCAGCTTGTGCCAGTATTAAAACACCTGTCATTAACATAGTGCCAAATGACATTCTTTTCCTCCACGACTGCAGCTTCAGAGCAGTGCAGACACATCCGTTCAACCAAAAGAAAGACAGGGCAAGTGCTCTTGTTTTTCTTAAAAGATAAAAACTTTTCTGACCTTGATTTCTAGGCTGCTGCATTTTACAAAGCGGATTTTCCAGTGTTTGGGATACACGTGGCACAGTCTTAAGGAAATGAGATCACTTTCAGATTTTTCTCAATCTTTCTACTTTTATAATGATAGGACCTTAGTAGGATATACTTCTTATGATTAACAAGCAAATTGGCAACCTTACCGTGTTCCACTCGGGGCTTCGTGCTCCGGTGAAACGCTGGTTCGAAGCCCTACTTCTCGGTGCCAGTTGACCAAATTGTGTGTGATGACTCTTTACAAACTCTAGCGGGTTGTTTTCTGTTCAGAGAAGCAGCAGCAGCCATCCCGTGTGCGCTGGAGACAACGGGAGGGTCGTCGGCGGTGGCGTTTTGCTGTTTCACAAGCATGAGAATCTGTCTGTCAGTAACCAGGGCCATTTGTGACGTTGCGTCGTGGAGCGTGTCGTGAGCTTCCGTGGGTGCAGAAGCTGAGTGGCGGTGCGTAGCTGTCCGGCCTCATGCTCATACCTGTCACCGACTGCACCCTCCGTAGTAGTAGACACCGTGCCTGTCCTCGAGACCCCGTCTCTTCCCCTTTTAGTACTCTCGCCCCCCCCCCCCCGGCCTGGGGTATGGACAGTCGCGCTGCACAGCCTCAATCGTCGGCTGACACGGGGAATGGGGCTCCGCTGGGCCCGCGAGTCAGAGTCCGTTTGCCTGTTCTCTGTGGGGGATCTGGTGGCTGCTGGCGTTAAGGCCTGTGACCCGCACGTGTGGAGATGGCAGTGTACAAATGGATGGCTAGCTTGAGACGTGTTCATCATTTGCCTTACAATCTGTACTGGATGGTTTTAAGTACTAACAAAAGGGAATAAAAATACCTCACGCCACAGTCCAGCATACTGAAGTTTTAAGGCAAAAAGCAACCACCCCTGTCTCTTGTCTTTAATTGCATCTTATGAGGGCGGGGCTGGGGAGCCGGCTGGTCACTGCGTGGTGGGTGCGAAGAGAACAGCTTCAGCAGCTCATGGAGATAGCAACGTGTTTTGCAAAGCGACATTTTAGAGTTTTAGCTGCGGCTTCCACCCTGAAGCCAGGGGAGCCCGTTTCCCGGAGACTGGCTGTCAGCGGCTGACTGCAGCCTGCCCTCTGGAAGGGGCCCTCCCACGCCCGACCAGGCGGGTGGAAGCAGCTGGCCCCCTCCCGGAGCAGCTGCGGTGGCCAGATCGGTGAGCTTCTCCCCCCAGGAGGCACACCTGCCACTCAGCTCTACAAGGCCTGGGGACGCGGTGGCCTTCGAGTCACACCTTTGTGTGGCTTCAAAGAAAACAGAAGGCCCAATCAGGTGGGCAGTTTAGACCAACTGCCCCCAAGCTGCCGGGAACACAGGGGCTTTCAGAGACGCCTGCTTAGTCCAGCTGCTGCTATAACAAACATATTATTGGTTGGGCGGCTTATAAACAAATTCATCTCTCACAGTTTGGGCGCTGGGAAGTCCAAGGTCAGTGAGGTCCTGGCAGATTCAGTGTCTGGCGCGGGCCCATTCCTGGTTCACAGACGGCTGTCCTCTCGCTGGGTCCTCACGTGGTGGAAGAGACGAGGAGTCTCTGTGGAGGCGGGGCCCAGGCTCCCACCCTCATGACAGGGTCACCCTAAAGGTTGGGAGGGGGTGGGGCACGAACATTCTCTGCTCCCTCTCCACATAGAACACAATTCCAGAAAGAACTGTTTCTGTGAACTTTATTGACCCTTGCGTGGTACAGGCCTGTGCTTAAGCACGCCCCCTGCAGCACGCCCCAGTTATTGCCATAGTTCGTAGCAGAAACACAGAAGCCATCGTTTTTAAGGAAGAAAATATAAAAATGCTTATAAATAGATCAAAAGAAAGGTACAAAATGCTGCAAAAGAACCAAACTCAGTGCTTCAAAAGACCCACTGGAGGACAAAACCGCCAGAGGGGAAGGTGTATGGCACCTGGTCACAGCAAGATGAACACAAAGCTGACTGCTGGGGTGCCAGGGCCCCCAGGCCCGCTTGGTGGCCACCTCACTTAGTGCAGCCAGCTGAGACGCGAAGAAACAACGTCAAAAGGTGTGAATGGCCGGCCAGACACAGCCTGCCACCTCCCATCCAAAAGGCCATCTGCACTTGCGTGCGAAGCCCCCGGCTGTCTGCAGTGCAGGCAGGCCAGCCGCGGGCAGGGGAGCTCAGACTGCCTGAGGCAGATGCTGCTGCAGCTCCTAAGTACCTGGTCTCTCAAGAAAGGGCCGGCGGCGGACAGACGCTAGCCTCCTTGGTATCCAAGGTCCCTGACAGACACACCAGCTGACTGTCTTTGTCCACAGAGAGGAGCAAGCCCAGAGAGATTGTACGGGGGGTGAACCACTTTCAAAAGCAAACTACATCTTCCCCGAGCAATGCCCTCACAGACGACACTGCCAACAAACTCAGAGTAATTCTGCCTCTTGATCTGGGAGACGGTGCTGCGCGCTGTTACAGCCCAGGGGCTGCAGAGCGCTGACTAAAAGCACTCGCAACACCGCACGTGGCTGGAATGACCGGCCTGACCATCACTGCTATTTGACACAGGCATCGGCATCAAGGCCCGACAGCACCGTCCATTCGCAAACCTGAAGAGCGCTGGGTCAGCAAGCGGTTGTCTACGCTGCTTCGTTTCTTTGATTCCTTCTCCAGCAATGGACAGAGCTGGCCTTGGGCTTCTGCTTCACAGAGGGAACCAGAGCTCCCGCCTACAGAACACTCTCTGAAGCACAGAATGGAACACTCTCGATTTTCATTATTCAAGTTAACGAACTTGCACAAGAAGAACCAGCAATTCAGTTCTTTTTCCCCCAACCAAAATGTATCCCTCATAAAAATTAAGAACAACCCAAGCCTACTTTTAATAATCAAAAAACTCAGGATTTTTAAATTCTAAAGTTTAAAAACTTTTAAATTCTCAAGTTCCACTTGGTGACAAACCTAAACAGTAACCACCCCCTCGAACGTCTCGGTCGCAGGCCCCTGTTCTCTCCCTGTGACTTCCAGGCCACTGGGCCACGGGTAACTGACCTTCCGTCCCCAGGCTGACCCAATAACTTGCCTGCTTCCACAAAGCCTCTGGAGTCCCCCTCGAGAACTGCTACTCCCCAAAGAGGTGACAATGACTCACAGCAACAAGCAGAGAAGGATGTCGCACCAAACGAGTCAAAGATTGCTGCAAGAACTCCTCATCCTCGACACCAGAGACTGTTAACCCCACGGCAAGCAAGACCCTGCCGCCAGCCGAGAAGAAAGTACACAGACAGCTGGCTGGCCGGCCAGCCAACATCGACTCCTTTAAGAAAGCAAAACAAGCCTCCGTCGAGGAGCCTGGGGAGACACACGCAGTTACACAAACCAGCACTATTCACCCGCACCTTCTAGGGACCATTTTAAAAGTTGCATAGGGAGCTGACCTGGCCACTCCGTCCTGTGAATGTGGGCACTTCCTCCTGCAGACACGCACACCGCACACACCGCAGGTGCACTGCCCTCTCGAGAGTCAAGTTCCAAGGAGAGTTTGCAAAACAAGTGTGTTATAAAATTTATTCGTGTAAGCATTCAGACATTTTTTTAGGCGGGAGAGATGATATGCAGATTTCACTCCAAGGTGCAACCGAAGATCATACTCAAGGACGGGCAGCTGGCACGGGACTGGCGGTGGCACGAATCCACACCAGTGTCAGACGAGGACACTTCATTGGGGAGAAACTTAAAATAATAATTTAAAGCTTCGAGAGGCAAGACATGTTCCAATTTAAAACACTACAAAATAGTACCATCGGTGAACAGAGGAAATCGACTTCTAAGCGTCCCAGGGTGGTGGGAGGGCAGGCGAGAGGAGGCTTTGCATTTGCTGAGGTGCGGAAGGGGAGTGTTCCTTAAGACGGGCGTTCAGTATTACCAGCGGCAAACCCGGCAAATACAAAATAAAACCCAATCACTGGTCACATAGTTCAAAATGTACATGTAATAAAGGCAAGGCGATAGACTCAAGTTATGGCCTGTCGAATATTTACTCCACTGACATATCTACAGAAGCACTTGGCCGGTGTGCCCACAGTGACCCCTACGCGGCACGCCGAGAGGGTTTCCGTTAAAAATGACATTATATACACGTCTGTACACTGACCCGCCCGAGCGCGTCTCCGTCTCCGGGGAGGGGACTCATCAGCGTAAAACGGGTACCTGAGGTTTCAGCTCTTCGGTCGCCTTAGCAAAATCCCAAATATACATTTCAGGGTTTATTCTCGTATTGAAAGACACTTTCCTCGATTTGTGCACTACGGTTAAAATTACAAACAAGAAGAATAAAATAATCGGTGAAGGCGCTGACCCCCCACCCCTACCCCCCAGCTGGAGACTGGCGCGCACGGCCGGCGGGGGTCCACGCGCCCAGGCAGGCGGCCTCGCTGCGGGGCGGCCCCCAGGGGCGCAGCTCTTCTGCGGAGTCGTTGACTTTTTAGAAGGAGGAGGATGAAGAAGAAAAAGGAAAAATAAAGCCCCAAACGCCAAAGGAATCTCAGTGGGACGAAGTTCCTCCCCCGCTTAGAGAGTACCTGGGGAGAGACGGAGGGAGAAGCAAATAAATGGCATTTCCCTGAACCACATAGTTTTCGTAACTTTAAGTAGAACCAAACCCCTTGTTTTTATAGACAATCCCAAGTCATAAAAGACAACGTGGCACAAGTAACAGCAAGCTAATTATTATATAAGGAATTTGCAAAAGTTAATAAAATCATGATTCCAGAGTTCCCGCTGTGGCGTATTGGTTAAGGATCTGGCACTGCCACGGCCGTGGTGCAGGTCGAAGCTGCAGCTCCAATCCAATCCCTGGCCCAGCAAATCCATGGGCCGCGGGTGCGGCCAACCAAGAAGAAAAAGGAAAAACATGATTTCAACACTAAAAACTTCCTCTAGATAGGCTAATCAAAGGGAGAATGTGCTCGGCCTCCCAGGCCAGAAAAAAAGCCATGAATGAAGCAGCAAATGATTCGTCTTCACTTTTCATCAGCTCCCAGAAAGTGAAAGATCGCTAACCCCCGATGCACGGCAGGTCCGCGACACAGACGTGTGGCCATTAGCATTGGGGCAGGAAGCCCTTCTGGCCACAGGAATACTGGTGCATGTTCAAGCCATCCGCTTCTGAGAACTGTCTCTTACATCTTTCATAATTATAATAATTAGGAAGTAATTCTGATGTCCGACAGAGAAACCGTCAACTAAGCAAGCAGAATGAAACAACAGCAATTAAAAATTGCTGTTGTTTCTCTAAGCAATTCGGAAAATATACACAGACTATCAAGAGTACACAAAATTATCGCTGTCTAGTCTCAAACACCTTATTCTAAAAAAAACACTAAAGAACATCCAAAAACTTGGGTAAGTTCACGACTTGTATACAACAATGGAAGGCAACACAGCCAAAATGATGCTGATCGCCGGGTTGGATGGTGGGCTGGGTGCTTTCTTCCACTTCCCAATAATTCCACAGTGCGGTCTGACTTTGGAATACAAAGGGGGAGCCCTTCACGGCCAGGGTTCCCCAGGCGGTCACCCAGTCACAGGAGGTGGCTGAGCTGAAGGGGGCTCATCACAAACACTGCAAACCCGAGCCTCTCCTTTTAAGGCATTTAAAATACACAGCTCTCGCCTGAGAACTAGCGGCGAGAAAAGCAGGAGGAGTTAATGCCACACATGGATCCACGCAAGCGCTCGAACCAAGATACAAGAAGCCTTTGAAAATGCTTTAGACAAATTCGGTTCTCATTCTCTTTCTGAGCTGACCCACTGGAGAGATACATTTGGGGGCAAAATGCGTCTGAGGCAACAGCCACTGTGGCTTATGGATCAGGACACACAGGAAGAGCCTGGAAAGACCGAAAGGGACCAAACGCCCCCGTCCCCCACCCCTGAGCAGGGTCACCTGAGGGCTGAAGAGTCACAGGTCACGAGGACAGAGGACAAGAGAGAAGTGCAGAGAACGGCAGCAAAGCGTTAACCACAGTGCAGGCGGCTCCAGCCGCATCACCAGCCACCCTGCCCGCGCTGGCACCCAGCACCCGAGCAAGTTGAGGCCGAGGAGGGCCCTTAGGTGTGACACACACAACTCTGCAGAGACTGCATCAAACCTGAAAGACTGTACTGCTAAGGGCTTATGCGAATTACTTTCTGAAACAAGATTCTGGAGGCCGTGGTTAAGAAATACATGAAACCAATTCCACCTGTTTCCTTTTTTTAAAAAAACTACTTTTTAATGCGACTACTAGAAAATTTAAAGCCACATGTGTGCCTCACATCTGTGTATGGACAGCACTGGACAGACGACCTCGTGTCGCAACTAGAGGAAGGGGACAAACTCAACGCAATGAAATCCGCACAGGCCCCCATCTGCCCGGAGCCGTGAGGAAACCAAGTCGCGTACGAACGTCACTGGTAACAACGGCAGGCAGTTCGGGACAATGTGGAAGCTACCAGTCCTAAGAGCGACCCTACCAAAAGCTGGAAATAAAACTAAAAACACTGTTTCTGGTTTACTTCTGTTTGACTGAAAGGATCTTTTAAAAAATTTTTTTGACCCAAGCTGCTACAGTGACAATGCCAGATCCTTAACCCACTGCGCCACAGCGGGAACTCCAGAGAACCTTTTTAATGAGAAATCAGTGCCAGTGAGATGAGGTGTGAAGCAGTACCAAGTTTCTTTGCAAAATCAGAAAAATGGACCATTATTAACAGCAGTCGAGGGGCTAATATTATAGGATGAAGACATTCAACGAATATCACAGCAAAGCTGTGTTTCTAGCACATGGAACTGCATACTCATGCCAAACGGATTCACCCAAACTTGGTCAAAATAATGGCGTTTTGGTGAGCATATGGGTGACTTTTCAACTTTTGTTTTGTTTTGTTTTGGGGGGGGGGTCTCTTTAGGGCCGCACTCGTGGCATATGGGGGCTCCCAGGCTAGGGGTCAAATCGGAGCTGCAGCCGCCGGCCTTCGCCACAGCCACGTGGGATCCGAGCTGCATCTGCGACCTACACCACAGCTCATGTCAACGCCGGATCCTTAACCCACTGAGCGAGGCCAGGGATCGAACCCGCAACCTCATGGAAATGAGTCGGGTTCGTTAACCGCTGAGCCACGACGGGAACTCCAATTCTATTTTTCTTTAATCCTGTAATCTGTTTCTATGAAAAGTGAGGAAGGAGGGCAACCCCAAAAAGCACACTCGATTCCTTCAACTGCCTCCAAAGTCGAGGAAGCCCAGTAACAGTTTGTCCTCCGCTCTCAAGGTGAGGGCAGGTCAGAAAGGTGCTATGTTTTGACAAGGGGACCTGGGTTCCAGAGACAAACCCGAAGGGTCAGGACTGACGTTTTCTCTGCCGTCCCACTTCAGCGGGGCTCTTCACAGGACGGGGGCAGCCCTCAATCGCCACTTCCCAGTGGCAGCAGCGACCCTACAGTGACCCAAACCTCTCCACGTGCTGCCAAGCTGACACCTCAGCAAAGACCTGAGACTGTCTCAATTGTCACCAGGGAGGGCCCAGCCGGCCTCTGGAAGGTGAGTCTCAAAGCAACAGCAGGCCTGGCGTTTTGGGGGAGATAAGGGTTTGGGGCGGGAAGGAGGGCTCGGCTCATGGGGCTGCCGGACGCTGTCTCCGAACACCCCCAAACGCCTGCACGACTGTGACCTGCTCCACAGGGAGGCTCTCACACCAGCTCTGCAGCGGGCAAGGGGCCAGGTCGGCACCCCACTTTTTCCGCACCCCAGAGCACGGGGCACCAGAGGGGATGGGGGACACGGAGCTCCCCGCC
>PVHT020000119.1:2493324-2510880 GCA_004024745.2 Catagonus wagneri
CTCAACCACAGAGTTCTGCGGTCCTCCTGGGTTCCCAGATTCACACGGTGGAGCCGCCCCAGCTTCTCTCAGTCACAGGGGAACAGCCTCCCCCACCCCGGGGCTGCAAGGTCACGGGCACGGACGGAGGGCTCAGCGCCGGGCGGCACGCACCTCTGCAGCCGCTGCACCAGCTGGGCCACCATGGTGTCCGAGATGCCAGGGCAGGCCTCCTCCGCCAGGTAGATGGCCCCGCGCAGCTCCTCGATGGCGCCCAGGTTGCCCCCGCACGCCTGGCTCTCCTCCTTCAACTGAAAGCACACGGAGCAGGGAAGGGCGTGACCCATGAGCGGGGCCGACGCCCGGCGGCTGAGGGGGGCTCGACGTGCGGCCCGGCTGCGGCCTCCAGTCGGCCGCCGGGGCCTTCGCAGAACGTGACTGTGGCCTCTGTCCCCTCTGCTTTCCTTGCCCGTCTCGACCCCTCTTCGGGCCCTCGGAGCTGGGGTCGGCACAGCGCCGCCGCCGTGCGGGCCGCGGAGCCCAGGCCCCGGGGTTCCGAAGCCTCCGGCGAACTGCCTTGGGGTCCAGGATGCCGCCCAAACGTTCCACGTCCCCGACAAACGCGGCAGCCCTGGTCCTCGCGCCCTCTGCTCCCTCGGGAAGTCACAGCCGGTCCCGGCACCTCCTCGGTGAGGCCCTCTCTCGTTTCCGGGATGCGCCCCGGTGAGCCAGGCAGAGGCGGGGGACTCTGGTCAGGCCACGGCGGCACCGGCAGCTGTGGGGACACTGGGCCCAGCCCTCCCCCCGCCCCAGGAAACCCTCCCCCAGTTCATCTGCAAGAAAGTGCCCAGAGCAGCTAGCCTGGCTTCTCCGGCTGCAGGGGCCACAGAGTGTATCTTCCAATCAGCTACTAACTAAACGATCCTCATAAAACCCACTGGAAACATCTCCAAACACAGCAGGCGTATACACACCTATGGGGACACGACCCCCGAGAAGGGACAGGAAGGATTACCGTGGGTCAGGGAACGAGGAGATGAAGTGGCTGCTGCCCCAGCAATCGGGGCCCTGCTGGACGAGGCCACTAGCCAGGGGCTCAAGGGGACCTAAAGTCTCTTTTGAAGTAAAAACCCGCTTTTCACATGGCCTTGTCTGTCCGAGGCAAAGACATGAGGCCGCACCCAACTAGACTCTGCAGAAAGCAGCACAACGGACGTTAAAAACCACCCCGGCCACTGGAGCCGGGCTGCTGGCGTCCCACGTGCACTCTCCAGGTGGTGACACAGAGACATTTCCCAGGAGGGCCGCACAGAAGGCGGCGTTCCCGGAGGCACTGCCCGCCCCAGCCGGCCCCACAGGAGCGACCGTGCAGCTCTCCGCTGGCCGGCCTAACCCCGAAACCGCGTGCGCCAACACTGTCACGGGCGCAATGCCCGCTCCCCACCTCCCCCGCGCCTGCCCCCAAAGCCGCGTCAGGATCTTACCTCTGCGAACAGCGGAGAAATAATTGTAGATAAGCACTGAGAGAAAGGCCTCTTTGGGGTGTCTTTCATCTTGGGGGAAGAAAAGGCGTTAAGAAACAGTTAACATTCCCATCGGCGGTAACCCAGCGAGCCTGAGAGCCACATCTTCAGCGGTTTCTACCCAGGACTGTCGTACTGTGCTCACGGCCCCACATGGAGGCCCCGAGCGCCAGGCTGCGGCACTCCGTGCGGACGCAGGCGAGGCTGAACCGCCCCTGCACCGCGTACGCAGTGAAGGCCCGGGAGTGGCACTCACAGGGGAGCTGGCTGGTGCCAGTGCTGTCACAGCACAGTGCCTGATTTCCCCTTTGCAGCCTCTTTCTGAACGAATAACGGCTCCTATCTGCTCCTCAAAGCAGCACTTCCAGGATCACCAGGGAACAGCCATGGCTCCTCAGTGCCCTCTGGGCCTCAAAAAGACCCTAAAAGTGCAACTTTCCATAAACTTAAATAGGTACCAAACTAATTCACCCAAATTACAGCTTACGGAAGCACCAAAAGCAATATAGGACTCCTTAAGCAGAAGTCAGTCCCACGATTACGGTACCCTCTGAGTAACGCCAACATGCGAAACAACACAGTCCCGTCAAGAGGGCCAGACAGTCTTCCCGACCGTAAAACCCGCCTCCCGTCTCCCTCTGCAGGTCTGAGCACCAGGAGATGCTGCCGTGACCGCGGGGCTCCGAGCAGCACAGACCAGAGTCCAGGCTCTCGGGCCTGATGCGCTGGGAGTCAGACGCGACCTAATCTCTTGATCTGTCCACTCCCGGACAGCAAAATTCCACGACAGGCCACCGCCCGGGACCACAGGCCCAGGAAAACAGCAGGCTCCACACACTGACTCCAAGACGCTGCCGACTGGCGACGAGCGTCAGTCACCCTGTACCAGCAAACCTACCTTATTTCTTTCTAGATCCAACGGCTGAAGAGCTCCGTTCTCGAGACTCTTCGGGTCTTTCTCCCGGATTGTAAAGATCCAGTCCCCAGAGTCGCTGCCTCCGGAGGCCTGGCCGTCCGCGTCCGTCTCCCTTTACACAGAGACCCCAGTGAGCTCCCTGCATGGTACCAGCCTGGGGACGAGGACGGGGACTCCCACCCAAGGCCACCCGGCTTCCAGCCTCCCCACTCCCTCCAGCACCCAGCAGCCCCTCCTGGGCCTCCTGCTTCGCAGAGGACGGGCCTCACCAGAGTGCGGTGCCGTCGCCTCCCCTACCAGGCCTCCCGCCCCTTCTCCAGAACCACCCTCCTCGCTCTGGCAGCCCCCCTCGGACCTGAACTTCCGTCCTCGGGCTCCTTCCCCGCACTTCCACACGCACTCAGTGCACCTCCCTGCCGCGGCCACAGGGCCCGCAGGCCTCGCCTCCATTTCCCACCTGCCACTCACTCCAAAACCACCCCGGCCCCACTGCTACAGCCAAGGCCACCACCGGGCAAGGAGCTGCTGGTCAGTCCTTATCCGGCGTGGACGCTCAGCAGCAATGCCCCCCGCTCACCCCTCCAGATTCCTGGGCCGGCACTGCACCCAGACCCGCCCGCCCGGGCCCAGGGCCATCCTTCATGCTGGCATTTCCCCTGGATCTGGTCCTAGGCCCCGGGCCCTTCGCACTCGGCAGACATGGTCTCAGGGCTCCAGTGACCGTTCACACAGCCGTGACCCTAAGGCCAGGCCACATGCTGAGACAGCCGGCCTCAACGCCGAACCTCGCCGCTGCCCTAAACCGGACACGTCCTCCTGGATGTCCGAACATGTCCCCACTCAGCCTCCGGTGCCCTGGCCTCCCCGGGCCAGCCCCTTCTCCGGTGCTGTCACCTCAGGGCACCCGCGACAGGGAAGCTGGGGTGGTCTCCAGCTCCTTTACCGGGACGCATGGCAAGGCCTGGGCGCCCCACCCACGTCCATCACCGCCACCACCCCCAGTGTCCTGCCCTCAACAACAGCGGTCCAGCGGTGGTTCTCACTCCTGACTGTACGAAGAAATCCCCTGGGACCTTGAACGACACTCTGGGTCTCACCGCACTTGCCTGGCACATGGACCTGGGCCGTGGGTCAACTCGCACTTCTGGCCGAAGGTGAAGGAACACACGCCAGCTGCCGCAGATGGTCCCCTCCCTGACGCCGCCCTCATGCTCCCTCTTTCCTCACGGAGGAGCAGCCGGCCCAGCACCCCCACCCCTGCAGGCCGACCTAACTCATCTCTCAGACAACGACCTTCCTGGAGGCTGGACCCCGGTCCGGAGCACCTTCCTGGGAGCGAGTCTTTACCACGCCGGGTACACCAAACACAGCACAGAATCCCAAAAACACTCACCTCTCTCTTTTTAAAACACAAAGCGAATTCATCTGATCAGTATTTTAAGGGCCGGAGAGATAAGGAAGGGAAAAGAAACCAGGTCGAGTTCATTACACACAGCTCTGTCACGGACTGCACTCAGAGAAAAGCCAGTGGCCACAAGAAGAGGCTCAAAGACTCCCAAATATAGCCTGTCCTCACACAAGAAGCACCATCAGCCTGGACAGTCTTTTAAAAAGAAAAAAAGAAGAAAAAGAAGCCCAAACCCACCCCAAACGAGAGACGAGACCCGAGAGGCCCAGGGCAGGTCTGGCGAGGCTCTGGGGCCCAAGCCGAGCGGACTCACGTGTCTGAGTCTTCGGAGCTGGAGTCTTCGTGGCTCTGCTCGGCCTTCCACCTCTTGTACCTGTCGATGAGCTCGGTCAAGTAGGACGTCTTCTTGGCGTTGCGGATAATGAACTTGTGCTTCAGTAACTCCTTAGCGGTAGGTCTCTGGAAAACCAACCACCAGGAGAAACAAAAAATCATGAGATCAGGTTCTCTACACTGATTTGATGCTACCCTGAAAAGCAGCCGACGACCGTGCTGATACGCAAAGACGGGCCTACGTCTAAGTTTTCTCCTTTAATTCTAAGATTGCAAGAATGTCATTTGGCACCTGTGGGCGGGGTGCGGGGCAGGCATCGGGCGGCTGAAGCATCTGGCAGCTCGCCCGGGAGGTGGCCTTCCAGTGACAGCACAGCACACGTTCTATGCAAACGCCCTTTTCTGGGGAAGAGGGCGCTTACACAGAAAATGTCACAGAGAATTTCAGAGCTCATTCAATCACCAATACTGATGCTGGCAAGAGGGAGAATCTTGCCAACTTTCTAGTTTAGTCTTTGGCTGCACCCTGCAAAATTATAAAATTTCATTTAACTTCATCTAGAAGAAAGGAGCCCGGAGGTACCCTTTTCTCAGACGCCGGGAGAGCACCCAGGTCCTCAGCTCTCCTAATTTAAATGCTGGCCTCCCAGGTCTGCCTCTCCGTATGATCGGGGCGAGGACTCCCAGGCCCTGCGCTCACCACGGCCGCAGCCACAAAGATGCTTTGAACTCGGCTGATCACCTTGTCCTGAGGATGGCAAACCCAACTGCAGGGCATTAGGTGTCCCCAGAAAACCAGACAGACAGCACGGACACGCACAGCACGGGTCAGACCGCGGCCCCACCTGCTCTGAGTTACCAAGAGCCGGGCATGCGCCTCCGGCTCAAGCTCGGGAAAGCCTGGCCCCTGTGGGCATTTCTCATTCCCTGACCCAGTGAGTGTGAAACTCCAAGATGCGCACAGGTGCCCCCATGCCGGCCTCTCAGTGCATTTGGGACCGAGGTGATCCTGAGACGTGTTCCCCCAGCAAGCACGCCGACGCCGGGGACGGACTGGTGAGGGGAGTGCGTGCGTGTGGGCGCGGGTGTTCTGTGGCTGGGAACAAACCCCTCTGAGGCCATGACAAAGTTCAGAGCCTCACAGACACAAAGAACTGTCCCCACGTGGCCCGACAAGAGGTGTATTCTGCCTCCCAGGAGGTTCCGAGATAACGCTGTATTCCCCACTTAATTCTGTTACCACAACTGCTAGCATATCTGAAAACCACGCTGCTCTTGTTAAACTAACACCTATTTTTAGATGGGGGCAGGGAGAAATTTCAGCCCGACCTACAGCCAACCCTGCTGCAAAGTTCAGAACAAAACAAGAGCATGTGGTGCTAAACATCACACTAAAATACACAGATAACTTCCAAAGAACTGTCCTAACTCAGAAAATCGGGCTAAAGGCATGTGGTGGTCACTGCCCCAGGGCCCTGCCGGGGTCAGCAGCAGAGGCGGTAGGAAGCACGAGGGGAAAAGCAAGGTGGCTTCATTTCCAGCTTCTCCCTCCTCGCACGTACCAAGAAGAAACTTGAAACATTCACTTTAAAGACATATTTAGCCATTATTTTTCAGGCCAGACCTTGCAGTTACTAAAACAACTAAAAATAGCCCAGCCTTCCACTGTAAATATTAAAAATGCATGATTCCACATATAATATTAAGGGGAACAGGCTTCCAGCTCAACGAGGAATGAAGCACTAGAAAATCTGAAAGAAACTAAGTCGACTTTTCATTTATTTATTTTTTTGGCTTTTGTCTCTTTAGGGCTGCACCTGTGGCATATGGAGGTTCCCAGGCTAGGGGTCTAATCAGAGCTGTAGCTGCCGGCCTACGCCAGAGTCAGTCACAGCAACACCAGATCCAAGCCACGTCTGTAACCTACACCACAGCTCACGGCAACGCCGGATTGTTAACCCACTGAGCGAGGCCAGGGATCGAACCCGCAACCCTCATGGTTCCTGGTCAGATTCGTTTCCATTGCACCATGACGGGAACTCCCTAAGTCGACTTTTAATGCTTAAGAAATAAAAACAGTAAAAAACATATTTGCCAAAGAAATCAATCACACCCACTTTGACAAAGAAAAGTAAGTGAGATGATGAAGACAGCTGACGACAGTGATTAAAGGTCAGTGGCCTCTGGACCCATCAGGCGCCCGAGGAGGACGCCCGGCCTGGTGGGAGACACTCACGAAGCTGGGCTCCTTGTTCAGACAGGCCTCCACGAACTCCTTGAGGGGCTTGCTGTAGTTGCCCTCCAGCGTCGGGGGGTTGTTCTTTGGAATGAGGAATAAAACCTTCATGGGGTGCAGCTCCGAGTGAGGCGGCTCCCCCTTGGCGAGCTCGATGGCCGTGATGCCCAGGGACCAGATGTCCGCCTGCAACGACACAGCACCGTCAGCCACGGGCGGGCGGGACGGGGCTCCTAGGGGGAAGACGTTTCACCCAGTTTCCACGGTTTTGACAAGGGTACTTGTTTTTAACTGAAAACTGTCAAGATGAGCCTTTGGTGTAACCGCAGAGCAGGCAACACAGAGGCGGGAATTTAACACACAGAGCATCTTCTACGCTGACAAGGAAGGTGGCTTTCACGATGACTGATTATGCCTCTTTTCTGCGCTGTTGGAGGTGGCAGGTGTTCCAGGTTCACGGAAGTCCCCAAGTCAAGGGGTCAGGTACCCAGAGGTGTCCGGGGCCAGAGGCACGTCTGCAGGCCGCCCCGCCGAGCGATACTAGAACCCGGCACGGCTCTGAGGTGAGAGCAGGCACCCAGGTCTCGGACGGGGTTAAGGCCAGATCTGCAGTCCGTCCTGCGACACGGAGCGCCTCTCCCGTGCGCCAGCTCCCTCCTCTGTGAACTGGCGGCTGTGCAGGATGTCACACGGCACCCAGGATGCACAGCGAACGTTCACAAGTGCACGGGGCGGAGACTATCGGCATAACACGCCTATAGGCCAATCAGACCATCTAATCACGGACAACCCAACACACAGGCTTTGTCTTTTTGTCATAATATTGTCAAGTGAATCACAGATGTTAGGAGATTTTTGCCCAGAGTACTTCAGTTTGCCAGTGTAATGGCTTTTTACTACATACCAGCACCTCAAGTGTTGCTGTTTTAAGGGCTGCCGAAGTGGCATGTGGAGGTTCCCAGGCTAGGGGTCCAATCAGAGCTACCACTACCAGCCTACACCACAGCCAGAACAACGCCAGATCCGAGCCGCGTCTGCAACCTACATCACGGCTCACGGCAATGCCAGATCCTTAACCCACTGAGCAAGGCCAGGGATCGAACCTGCGTCCTCACGGGTACTAGTCAGCTTCAATGAGCTACCACAGCAACTCCCAAAACCTAAAGTTAACATTAATCCCTCAATATCATATACTAATTAAATTTTCTCAACTGTTCAAAAGAAGTCTTTTTCTGGTTGGTTTATCTGGATCAGGATCTAAACCAGGTCCATATGCTGCAACTGGCTGCCAGGTGGCCTAAGGCCCTTCTCATCTACAGTCCACTCCCCATTTCCCCAGTGGCACTGACCTAAAGGAGAAACGGGCCCCAAGTTCTGGATTCGTCTGGGTCCTTCCTGCTGTCTGCCATGCGCTCTCCTAGCACCGCATGTCCTGTCCAGCGACAGGTCAGTTACACCTGGAGGCTTGGTCAGGTCGCTGCAGGTGCGAAGGAGGGCATCGAGGGGCGGCCGGGGCCCAGCTGCCGGCCTCCTGCTGCGCGGCACGCCCGGTGACCACGCCAGCTCCGGGTGGTGGGGGAACGGACGCCCTGGCCGTGCGATGGGAACGAAAAGAGCAGGCCGCCTGCAGGAGCTCTGCTCAGCGGGATTTCTCAGCAGCCGACACCACCCCGGCAAAGACGACAAAGCTGCCGAGGAAACAGGAGCCTTCATGTCCAGGCAGGTCCAGAAAGCGATGGGGCACTGGCCTCCTGCGCTCGGCCTGCTGACCTGCTCCCATCACTGCTGCAAACACCCCCAAGTCCAGGCGAGAAGGTCAGAACCTCACAGTCGCTCTGCCGCCGCCGGGAAACGGCAAGGCGGACACACCGGCCAGGTCCCCACAGCAGCAGCACCAGACTTCCCACCTGTCACAGCCTGGAGAGGACTCACCTGCCTGTCCCCCCATCCCGGGGACCCCGGCCATGGCCTCCCCACGGGCAGTCGGTGGGGATAACGGATGGCAAGCCTTGTCCTAAACGCTCTGTATCGCACTTGCACGAGAGGAAGGACCTCGAGAACGGGACTCAGGATAAAGCCACCTCCCTTCTCTCTGCGACCCCAGCTCCGCTTCACCTCACACCTGCACAACTTGAAAAACCTGCAGAAACTCCATGTGTTCCAAGGTCTGCCCCCGGGGAGGAGGGAATGGGGCGCCGTGAGCGTCCGTGAGTAAGGGTGCGGGTTCCAGGAGGGAGGGTGAGTCACAAGGACAGACGCAAGAGGTACCTGCCGCCCAAAATGTTCAAAGCAGCATTACTTAGCTAAACCCGAGAACAATGACTACGCTGCCACGGCCTTAACTTACTCACGCGTCAGGTACTCACAAATGACGTTCCTAGAGGCGCTAAGCACACCTGACTTTATCCAGAAAAATACAGGATTGAATTCTGAGCGCGTTTTAAAGTAAGTTATGCGGGGAAGGGAAGTCGTTTCCCAAAGCAATTAAAGTTGACGCATAAGAATAGACGTTTCAGCACCATTTGAGACACGGAAATCAGTCATCAAGAGAAAACAAAGCGTGGTTTTCGTTAACGGCCGAAGTCAGATTATAAAGGCAGATGCTCTGAGCTTCAGGTATTTGCAAACAGACTTTTTCGGCTGGCTACAAATCCATGGACAAAATACACTGTACGTGGCATAAAAGAGATACGTGTTGAAAATATTCCAGAAAGTACGAGAGGAAGAAAACCATGGAGAATTCCAGATCACAGTTACAACTTGTCAGAACATACATAGCTCAAAATGGATTTAATTGAAACTATTGACTTAATTAGATGCAATATTTAGGAACACATTAATAAACAGCATTAGAGGCACAAAAGCCATTTGAGAGCACTCTGTTGCAACACACAGCCCAACCGTCCCCTGTGCTGGGACAAAGCCTGTTGTGCTAGCGTAAAGCCTGTGGCTGGTTTCCCAACTGGATGCTTTTCTGCTCACACCCTCCCCCCAGGCCCAGGACGCCTTACTCCCAGCCAGCAGGGGGATAATTCCTGGTCTGGAAGAAGCACCAGGGGAGGTCGGCCGGCACTGGAGCCGAGGACTGGTCACATGCCGGTGGACAGCCAAACTGAGCAAATTCCAACAACTGATGGGCTTATTATTCCCCCAGCGTATTTCTGCTCATCTTTTTTTCCATCAATACATCACCTGCTCCCATTTTCCACCAGGGGCGGATCGCCAACACTCATTGCAGACATGACACCAAAATAACTTCGCTTGTGCTTGGGGCCTAGGTCTCCAGATGTTTTTCTTTTCATCTCACTTTTCCCAGCATTTTCCAGATTCAAGACTACACACTACTTGAAGACTGAAAGCAGGGAGAAGTCATTTACAGAACAACTGGAGCCCTCCTCCTCCCTCCGCCTCAATCAGCAACCCCAACACAGACACCTCTCCTTGAGCCCAGGGGATCTGGTGTGCACCCCCACACCCGCTGCTGCAATCACTCAGCCCAACGCTGGGAGGGGTGGCTGAGTACAGACAGAGCGACCATGCCCTCACCCAAGTCCACGCCCCTGGCTAACACAGCACCCCAATGTCCTTACACAGGGAGGCAGAAAGCATGACCACCCGGCCCGGCCCCTCCCCAAGCCTCAGCTCCCCGGGGGGCAGGAAGAGCGCTCACCATCTGGACAGTCTGGGGATTTCTGAAGCCAAGCTGCCCCCGGGTCACCTTAAAGATAAGAAGGATGATGAAGGTTCCCAAGGCAGGTGGCCAGCAGGACTTAGAGACGCTGTGTCAGACCAGGAACGGAGAAGGCCCTGTCCACGCAAACACATCAGACCCAAGCAGCCTGGACAGGTGACAAGGGGCCGACGGTGCCAGAGGTGACTGTGTTACAGGGTGCAGACGATCACTGAGACCAAGGCCTACGTCCCCTCAGTTCAGGGAGAGGAACACTCCGTCTGCAGCTCAGCCCCACCTTTCCGGAGCTGGAAGTGACCGGAGCACGCGGCCTCCCCAGGGGCCCGGGGTTCAAGCTCTTGACCTGCAACACAGGGACCATGGCGGGAAACCGTCTAGATGCACATGCAGGAAAGAACAGAGCGGGGACCGGAAAGAAGCTGAGCGAGTGTGTGAATCAGGAGACCGCAGGCGCCCACCAAAGGGCAAACTCCGCCAGCCACTGCTCTAGACGAGAGCTGCTGGGCCAGGGGCACATCAGCCCTCAGCCCGGCCGCTGGCCTCCTCCGACAAACCTCAAGACTCGGGCACCGAGTCTTAGCCTTCTCTGTGCTTCCCACACCTCCTGCGTCAACAAACCTGGGAAGCGAATTTCACAGTTTCACAGGTGAGTTCCGGCTAAGAGCAGATGGGTCCGACCCAAGCCAGTGAAGAACTAGCTTATGCCATAAGCCCGAGTTCAAGGTAAGGGACGTGAGGGTGAGCGAGCAACACCATGCGTCTCCTCAGGCTCCCCAACCAAGCATGCGCCCTTATCAGTCTGACACAGCGTCTTGCAATCGACCTAAAAGGAAGGCCGCACCATCACCGAACCACACAAGAGCGTTTTGATCCTGACACCACCAGGGAAGGTGCGGATCAATCTCTGCTGCTCAGAGGCCGCCCCGGGCAGACACCCGGAGAGGCCCCGGGGGGCTGGCGGGGGCAGGGACAGCTCCTGAGCAAGTGACCAGTGTCGCTGAAAACGCAACATCTGAATCCTGAGCCGCGCTGGCCGCGGGACCAGCTAGCGGACCGGAACGGAGGAGCAGAGTCAGCACGGCTGCCATCAGAGGAGGGAGGCTCCTGGATTCAGGCACAGCCCGGCCCAGACCTAGACCCCGGAACTCGGATGAAGGGGCCTCGGCTGTAAACAAAGAGAGTGGACTGAACACACGAGCTCCCGTCACGTCCGAAAATGACAGAACCCCAGGGAGGGGCCGGTGGCCGCCGCGACTGGAAGTGGCTGTGGGGAGACCCCCCACGGGGCATGGCAGACACGCTGCTGCCTCCAGGGCGCGTCACTAAGAGCCACCGACCGGCCAGCGGCTACCCCCAACACAACTCAGCGAGAGGAGGCCAGGCGGCCCACAGCTCCCGCACCAGCGCCCTCCACTCGCACGCCGACCTCGGGCGCCCAGCAAGTCACCTGCGCTCCGTGTGCTACGCTTAGCGAGGTGGGAACCTGCCAGGCACGGAGAAGCAATGACACCCGGCAGCCAGCGCATCCGAGCCAGGGGTTTGCCTACAGGCCCGGCTCAGAGAAGCCCGTCCTCTGCGGCCCGTGTGGGTCTCACCGCCTCCGCCCGTGGAGAGCTGCCGGTGGGCGCGGGCTCCTGGGCACTTTGGGTCCACACTCCAAAGTGTAAGGAAGCTGACGGGCAACGGGGGAAAGAACGCGGGGAAGACGGGGGCCGCACGGCGGGGAAGACGGGCTGCGCGACAGGAGGGGAGGCAGGGAAAAGGCGTCGCGGTTTGCCTCGTGTCGGTGCAGGGCCTCTGAGAAGAACGATGCCGACCAGGCACCACATTCGCCGACAGGAAGGGCCTGCCTGCGTTTCCGTGGACGCCGCTTCTCCCGTGGGATCCCGTCTGTGCTCGGCCCGGGTTCTGCCAAGGCCCTCCGGCCTCACCCTCTCCTCCCGGCTCCCTGCGCCCCCACGCGCCTCTGCCTGGACGCCTCCCCCGGCCGGGCCAGCCCTGCCCTCCACACCCTGCTCCTCCACGTGCCCCCTTCAGGCACGGAACGGGGGGCTGGATACATAAAGGGGGTGCCTGGGGCGGCAGGAGACAGAAGAACCCTGTTTCTAGCCCTGGCCCACGAACCGCCTTCACGACCTACATCAAGGTACTGACGTCCCCCACCAGGGCACGCTGGGAGGTTCCAGTCCAGGAGGACAGCTCTCAGACCCTGCCAGCGGAAGCTCCTGACATCACATTTTTTTCTAGGGCCACACATGCGGCCTATGGGAGTTCCCGGCCTAGAGGTCGCATCAGAGCTACGGCTGCCGGCCTGTGCCACAACCACAGCAACGCTGGATCCAAGCCGCACCTGCGAGCTACCCCGCAGCTTGCAGCAATGCCGGATCCTCAACCCATGGAGCTGAGGCCAGGGATCGAACCTGTCTTCTCACAGACACTGTGTCAGGTTCTTAACCCACTGAGCCACAGGGGAGCTCTCGTCCTCACCTTTGAGTCGTAGGCTGACTGCTTGATGACCTCGGGCGCCATCCAGAAAGGGGTGCCCACGAAGGTGTTTCTCTTTATCTGGGTGTCGGTCAGCTGGCCCGCCACGCCAAAGTCGGCCAGCTTCACCTCCCCGTGTTCTGAGAGCAGGACGTTGGCAGCTGCAAAAATAAAGCCAAAGAAGCCCGTGACGTCACAGGCCAGAAGTTCCACCCCCAGCACTCAGGGGAGCGTGTGCACCAGTGACAGCTCTGCTGGCAAAAACTGCTTCCAGTCAGACTCCCCCAGGCCCCCACCCAGCCCACCCCCTCGCCAAACGCCCTCAGGACCACCTGAGAGCATCGCAGCCAAGCAACCACTCCCCCGCCTCGGCATCTCAAAGGGACTCACAAAGATGTGTTCTTACCTTTAATGTCTCTATGGATTTTCTTCTCTGAATGCAAATAATCAAGTCCTTTCAGTATTTCTCTTAATATAGTAGCAATCTGGGTTTCATCTAAAGGTCCAGGTTCTAACTGACAAGGAAAAAAAGGATTCAAGTTACTTAAATGATCAGAGGAAAAGTTGGAGACGACACAACACAGTCATGTTAAATAGACAAGAATAATCAAAACCTGAGAGTGCCTTCACTCCCAAACATTTTGCCCAAACCATTAAAATCTATTTAAAAGGCCCTAAAAAAAAATCCCCAAAGAGCCAGAGAAAACGACTTTGATGGATGAAGCAAAGCCGGGTGAGAGTCCAAGCCGGTGAGACAGGCCACAGTCAGCCCGCCGTGTCTGCGAGTGGAGCCGCGGGGGCCGCCAGCCCGGAGAGCAGAAGCCGGGCACCTCGCAGAACCTGCCGGCGAGGGCACAGGGCAGCTGGGCTCCGCCCCTAACGGGTAGCTAACGGGTGGTCAAAGAGAAGGCCCAGGAGCTGTTTTCAGAGGCTACCCCGCACCAGAACTTTTTAAAAGCGATTTTTTTTTTTTTTTGGCTTTTTAGGGCTGCACTTGTGGCATATGGAAGTTCCCAGGCTAAAGGTCCAATGGGAGCTGTAGCTGCCGGCCTACACCACAGCCACAACGCCAGATCCAAGCTGCATCTGTGACCTACACCACAGGTCACAGCAACGCCAGATCCTTAACCCACTGAGCAAGGCCAGGGACTGAACCCGCATCCTCATGGATACTAGCCAGGTTCGTTTCCGCTGCGCCACAACGAGAACTCCTAAATCTCAACTTTAAAACTTCTGGGTGGCAGAACGGTTGATCATTTCCAGGCCTGAGGTGGGGGCGGCCGAGACCCCCATCACACTTCATCACGGCGTAATCGCGTCTGATCCCGCCTTCTGGTCCATCCAGGGGGCGGCCCCTCCGGTCATGGACCCAACCTGGTCTCCACGACATCCGAGAAGTCAGGCCGCCTCTGTGGGACTAGGGCCACCACGTGTACAGACTCGGAGATGTCACCACCCCCAGGAAGTGCCCAAGTCTAACCAGGGCTGGCCCGCAGGACCTAACGCTCCCCGGTTATCCGGCCCCCAGGCTTGTTCTTGAGAAACAGACCGCAACGACAGCTCCCGGGCACAGGAGCGGGAAGCCACCACACTGGGGGCTTCTGTTTCCTCCCCTGGAAGGCCTGAGCCATGCAGATGATCAGTAACACTGGGCCGGACATGGGCTTAACCGCCTCCGCCCTTCTGTGATCACGTGTCTGGAAAAAACAGCAGAGCAGCCGGGAGATAAGAGCTGCGGAAAAGCAGCTGAAGATCCTCCGCGATCCTGTCCGGCCAGCTCTCTGCCTGCCGTGTGCACGGCTGTGGCCTCTGCCGTGGGGCCTCGACACCAGCCACCGCTGGCCCCTCCGTGGGGGCTGTGCAGGGAGATCCGTCCCTGGAGAAGGTAGTCAGCTGTTCCCCAGAGCACAGAGCTCCCCCGCTGGTGGGTCGGGCCAGGCCGAGCCATGTCCTCCGGGTCACACACTCGCCCTCCCCACCCCTGACCAACGCGACCAAGCCCTGTCAGACATTGTGCAAAGGGTGGCCCTGGGTGCAGGAGGTGCCATCTCCCTGTCCTGACACCAGGTGTCATTAGGGATCAAGCGAGGAATTAAACGAGCGTCTCTCGGCCTAAGTAAAAAGGCATGATAACTGCAATGCAGAGTGGAAAAGTCAAAACTGCATCCCGTGTTGCGGCCGCCCGAGCGCAGGACAAGAAAAGACGAATCTAGAGGATGAAGTAAGGAAAGAGCCTGGTGCTCTCCCACCTCCCCGCCCGTGAACAAAACACCGTCACCTTTCCCCGCACGGGGCTCCTCCAAAGACACACACACAGAGCAGCACCACACCTCTCAACAGAGAGAGACAGCAAATGAAAGCAAAGTCAAATTTTTCAAAGAAATTCCCCAGGTCCACATATCTGGCTAACCGGTAGCAAATATTTACATGCAACCACACTCCGGTTTTTAAAATCTTCTCTCTTTTCTACTCCCCTTTCGGCCGAGTCTGCCGCATGTTCCTGGGCCAGGGGTCAAACCTGCACCACAGCAGGGACCCAAGTCACGGCAATAACAATGCTGGATCCTTAACTCTGAGCCACCGGGGAACTCCTAAAACCTTTTATAAATATGTAATGGACCCACTCAAAATAAGCCTGTCTTTGACATTCAGAAAACATTTCTTATATCCCATCGCCATCGTCTTTGCGGGCTGGGGTCAGGCGAACAGAAAGGCAGTCAGAGAAGGAGGAGACAGGAGAAAGCCAGAGGGAAGCAACAGACGGCACAGGCTTTGCAGCTGATGACGGCAAGGCCCAAAGCCCAGCTCTAATTTGCTAGCTGGGCCATGCAGGTCCCCCGTTCCCATTTCCTCGATTAAAATGAGATGAGTTAGGAGATTGGATTAAGATGGCGGAATAGAAGGACTGGAGCTCAACTTGTCTCCCCAAAAACAGCAAAACTACAACCAAATGCCAAGCAACCTTCAGCCAAATGGACTGTAAACTTCCAAAAAAGATATTCTGCTCCAGAAGACAAATAGGAGACCACATCAAGAGGTAGGAGGGGCGATTACGTGATAGAAGCAACCCCAGACCTCCCGGGTGGGAAGCCCACAGACTGGAAAGTAACTGTATCACAGAGACTCACCTACAGGACTGAGAGTTCTGAGCCCCACGCCCGGGGATCTGGCAGAGGGAGAAAGAGCCCAGAGCATCTGGCATTGAAGGCCAGCGGGGCTTGTGTGCAGGAGCTCCACAGGACTGGGGGAAACAGAGACCCCATTCTTGAAAGGCACACACAGACTTTCACATGCACTGGGTCCCAGGGCACAGCAAAGTCTCCATAGGAATCCAGGTGGAACCTGACTGCAATTCCTGGAGGATCTCCTGGGAAAACAGGGGTGACTGTGCCTTGTTGTGGGGGAAGGACATTGGAGGTGAAGCTCTCGGGAATATTCATCAGCCTGCATTTCTCTGGAGGTGGCCAAAATCTGGTCCCTCCCATCAGTGCTGAGAAGCCCCAGGTCAAACAATAATACAGGTGGGACCACAGCCCCACCCATCAGTAAACAGACTGCCTAAAGACCCCTCAGGCACACAGCCAGCCTCTAATCTCATCCAGAGGCAACGCCCCACCCATTGGAGGGATAGGAATCAGCCTCACCTACCAGTAGGCAGGCATCAGTCCCTCCCATCGGGAAGCCTACAGCAAGCCCCCTCCATACCAACTTTAGCCACAGGGGAGGCAAACACCAGAAATAAGAGAGGCTACAACTCTATTGTCAGCAAAAAGGTCACCACACCAAAAACCTATAAAAATGAAACACAGAAAACTATAACTCAGATGAGGGAGAAAGAGAAAAGCCCAGAAAAACAGCTCAGTGATGAGGAGATTATCAGCCTCTCAGAAAGAGACTTTAGACTGTTGATGCTGAAGATGACGCAAGACATTGGAAATAGACTGGAGGCAAAGATTGATAATTTACAGGAAACACTGATTTACAAGATGTAAAAATTAAACAAGAGATGCAAAATACAATAACTGAAATAAAAAATTTATTAGAAGCAGCCAACAGTAGAATACAGGAGGCAGAAGAATGAATCAGTGAGGTGGAGGTCAGATTAGTGGAAATCACTAATGCAGAAGAGAAAAGAGATAAAAGATTGAAAGGAAATGAGCTGAGTCTCAGAGAACTCTGGGATAATGTTAAACGCACCAACATCCGTATTATAGGGGTGCCAGAGGGAGAAGAGAGAGAGAAGGGAACAGAAAAAATATTCGAGGAAATTATAGCCGAAAACTTCCCTAATATGGGAAAGGAACCACTCACTCAAATCCAGGAAGTACAACGAGTACCATATAAAATAAACCCAAGGAGGAACACCCTGAGACACATATTAATCAAAATGACCAAAATTAAAGACAAAGAGAAAATACTGAAAGCAGCTAGGGAAAAGAAACAAATGACATACAAGGGAACCCCAATAAGGTTATCAGCAGATTTTTCAGCTGAAACTTTGCAGGCCAGAATGGAGTGGCATGATGTACTTAATGTGATAAAAGGAAAAAACTTCCAACCAAGATTACTTTGCTCAGCAAGACTCTCATTCAGATTTGAAGGAGAGATCAAAATCTTTACAGATAAGCAAAAGCTAAGGGATTTCTGCAACACTAAACCAGCTTTACAACAAATCCTAAAGGAACTTCTCTAGGCAGAAAAGAAAAGGCCACAACCAGAAACAAAAACACCACAAATGACAAGGCTCACCAGGAAACGCATATATAAAGATACTAAATCATCCATGCACAATTATGCTACCAAAATCAGAAATCGTGAGGAGAGCACAAATGAAGGACAATGGAGATGCACGTGCAATTAAGAAACCAACAATTTAAAACAATCTCATTTATATACAGACTCCTATATCAAAACCTCAGGGTAACTGCAAACCAAAAATCTACAATTGATACACAAACAAATAAGAAAAATCAACTCAAATACAAC